>SEYY01002741.1:25000-27500 GCA_009176605.1 Armadillidium nasatum
ATCTTGACATCAAGAAATCGATAGTATCTGCGATATTTTATCGATATCTTGATAATAAAAAATCGATAGTATCTGCGATATTTTGAAGTATGAATAACAAATCATAATATTTGTCTATATAGAAATAACACTTTGAAATATTATTATAAATGAGCCACATGTTCTTCTTACAATTTTATTTATTTACAATTTTATTTAAAGGTTTATTCTTTCAATTTCTCTCTGCAATTTTATGAAATAAAAATATGCCTCATACGTATCAGTTCTAGGGAGTGTCTTGGAATGTTTTCGGTAATTTACTTTTCACCTCTACAGCCAAGAAGGCACTTTATATATATATATATATATATATATATATATATATAAATATAATAATAAGATATATAATTAAAATATATAAATATCAAATTATATATATTATACTAATATAATATATAATATTAAATTATAGTAAATAATAATATATAGTATATATATAATAATATAATATATAATAGTATAAGTATTATATAATAAAATATATATATATATAATATATATAATATTATATATAATATATATAATAATATATATATAATATATTAATATATATAATTATATATATAATATAGTATATAATATAATAATAGTGTATAATAATATATATATTATATATATAATATATATATATAATTATATATGATATAAATATCTATATTCTTAATACTACTTATATATTATAATAATAAGTATTAATAACTCACGTATTAAAATATAAATTTTTTTTTTTTTTTTTTTTTTTTTTTTTTTTTTTTTTTTTTTTTTTTTTTTTTTTTTTTTTTTTTTTTTTTTTTTTTATTTTAATTTTAAATATATTTTTTATTAATAAATTAATATATAATTTATTATTTTATATGTTATATTAATTATATATAATATATTATATATATATATAATATATATTTATATATATATATATATAAACTTTTTTTTTTTTTTTTTTTTTTTTTTTTTTTTTTTTTTTTTTTTTTTTATATAATATATATATATATATATATATATATAATATAATATAGTATATCTTATTACCTTTTATATATTGCTTAGCTCAATATCATATATCTGCAGAAAAAAAAAAAAAAAAAAAGTAAAATATATATATATATTATATATATATATATAATATATATATATATATATATATATATTATTATAATATAAATAATATAATATATAATATATATAAAAATATATATTAAAATATAATGTATATATATATATATAATATATATATATATATATTAATATATATAATATATATATATATATATTATATATATATATATATATATATATATATATATATATATATATTATATAATATTATATTAATTATATCCGTCGTATACATCAAAACAAATACATTGACAAAACATAAAAACATACATACATACATACATACATACATAACTCACATACAACATGCATACATATGTACGTTTATATATACAAGCTGCATATAAACATATGTACACTTTCAAATATACAACATTTACAAAATACATGGCATACATAAATACATAAATACCATACATACATAGCATGAATATTATACATAAACATATGTACGTTTACATATACAAGCATTTTCAAAATCACGAACACTTTCAAACCTACATACAAACAACATACATGGCATTTAAATCCATAAATATACATGTATGAATTTATGTATTACAAAAGAAATTTGCAACGAGCGTCCTACATTAACATTAAAACTCTAACTTTAATAGCATTAAAATTAAAAGGCAGAGATTATTATTATTATTATTATTATCATTATTATTATTATTATTATCATTATTATTATTATTATTATTATTATTATTATTATTATTATTATTATTATTATTATTATTATTATTATTAAATACATGAATTCCTAAAGATGAAAAACTTTTTTCCATAATAAATACTAAAAAATCTATATTACAGCCTTGTTTACCCACACCTACTCTATAATCTATCTGTATTGGAATGTGCTAGTGTATACCTGCTACATAAAAAAAAATAACTCGTATATTATCTGGATATCACGATTACTATGAACACAGAAACCCACTCTTAAGAATAAATCCATAAACTACCAGATATGCTTACTCTCACAATGACTACTCACATTTTCAATGTTATAAATGGAATGTCAAATGAGCTCTTAATAAATTTAATAATGAATAACCAGAATGTAAGAAGGCTAAATCTGAGAAGCACAAACTCGTGTACACTAGATAAACTAAAGTAAACTCTAACCAAATCTCGTAGAGCTATATCGTACAAAGGCATTGAACAATGGAATGAACTTACAAAAAACATACAAGAATCATCAACATTTTCTACATTTCGTAAACATATCAAAAATAACTTGCTTTCAAAATACTAAAGAAGGTACCATTAACACCAACAAAATCCCAAAATTCACTTATTATTAATTATATTATTTTTAGTATTTTTATTATTATTA
>SEYY01002741.1:30000-40000 GCA_009176605.1 Armadillidium nasatum
TTTTATTATTTATTATTATTATTGCTATTATTTTCTATTATTGTATTATTATATATTATTATATATTATTATTATTATTATTATTGTTATTATTATTATTATTATTATTATTATTATTATTATTATTATTATTATTATTATTATTATTATTATTATTATTATTATTATTCCTATTATTGTTATTATTATTTAAATTATTATTATTATTATTATTATTATTATATTATTATTATTATTATTATTATTATTATTATTATTATTATTATTATTATTATTATTATTATTATTATATATTATTATTATTATTATTATTATTATTATTATTATATATTATTATTATTATTATTATTATTATTATTATTATTATTATTATTATTATTATTATTATTATTATTATTATTCATTATTATTATTATTATTATTATTATTCCTATATTATTATTATTATTATTATTATTATTATTATTATTATTATTATTATTATTATTATTATTATTATTATTAACTTGTTTGAACTTTGTGTCTAATTAATTCAGTTATGATAATTATTCATGCTTAAGCCTCTTTAGAATGAAGAAGAGCTGAAGGGCTTTTGAAACAAGGTCTGAACAATAAACAAAAGATAAGAACACGAACATAATAAATAATAACACTTACCAGCACAGAATTTTTGTTCTCGAAGAATGTAATTCCTAGTTTGATCTACATATAATTTCAATATTTTAAAAAAAAAAAAAAAAAAAAAAAAAAAAAATTCTTTTTTCTTTTTTTTTTTTTTTTTTTTTTTTTTTTTTTTTTTTTTTTTTTTTTTTTTTTTTTTTAATCAATTATTTTTTTTATAAGATTCAAATATGAAAACTAGTACCAAAAAGAAAGCAAAAAAGAAACTCTAATAATTGTTACTCTGAAAGAATTGAGCCATTCTTTTAACTCAAATTAGTTTCCTAATCTTTATTCTTTAGAGGATCCTTAACCATTGAAGCAGTAATTCAATAACAACTGTATAATAACAGAAGTCTTGATTCAGTAACAACTATAACATTAATAATAACAGAATCCTTGATTCAATAACATCTGTAACTTTGGCTTAGTAATAAGAGAAGCCTTGATTTAATGACAACTGTATCTTTGAGTTTGTAATAACAGAAGCCTTGATTCAGTAGCAACTGTAAATTTAGTAACAATTAAAACCTTGATTCAAGAACAACTATAACACTGTAACTTTATAAAGAAGTTATCTGAAGTTATAGCAATGAACCTGAGTAGCTCTATGTTTTTGTTATTACTAAATCAAAGGGTTTAATAATAACAGAAACATGAAACATGAAGGATCATTTGTATAACTTCAGATAACTTCTTTTCTGGTGGAGAGGGGAGATGAGAGAGAAGGGGAGAAGGGAGAAGGGAGAAGGGAGAAGGGAAAAGGGAGAACGGAAAAGGGAGAGATGGGGAGCAAAACTCTTAATCTAATGTTAATTAATTTTTTATCTTAATTAGATAAAAAAATTTGGAATTTTTGTTTCAAAGGAATAAATTTCAACATTATTCATTCGTGGGTGCTCCACTGAACAAGGAACTCTTTCCTCTCATCAGGAAATGGAAATTTAATAACTTTATAGCCTGTACTATCATTATAATTATTTTTTTATTTTTTTATTTTTTTTTTTATTTTTTTTTTTTTTTTTTGTTACCATTAAATTAGTATTTAGTTCAAATTATATTTTCAACAGAGTAAAAATTTAAATTTAATATTTATTCTTATACATTTTTTTGTAATAATATATATATATATATATATATATATTATATATATATATATATATAATATATATATATATATATATATATATATATATATATATATATATATATATATATATATATATATATATATATATATATATATATATATATATATATATATATATATATATATATATATATATATATATATATATATATATATATATATATATATATATATATATATATATATATATATATATATATATATATATATATATATATATATATATATATATATATATATATATATATATATATATATATATATATATATATATATATATATATATATATATATATATATATATATATATATATAATATATATATATATATATATATATATATATATATATATACATAAACACACAACTCAAACCTTCGTCTGCCCTCAATATTCTTGGTGTTTCTTTTTCCCCTGACCTTTCTTGGAAAGATCACATTACTTCTTACTCTAAAACAAGCTTCTAAGAGGTTGGGTGTTCTGAGGTGCCCTCGTAATTTCTTTTCGCCAACCCATTTGTTTGCTCTTTATAGGGGTGTTGTTCACCCCTGTATGAAGTATGCCTCACACATCTTGGGTGGTTCCGCTCTTGCAGTTCTCTTTGAAAATGTAAAGTCAAGAGCTTCCGTCTTATCAACTCTTCTACTCTCTTTAATTCGCTCCAGTCTCTTTCTGCCCGTTGAATTTCAGAATCACTCCCTCTCTATATACTGTAGTTATTACAATGAACACTGCTTTTCTGAACTCCCCGCAGCATACTTACACCAGTGAGAAGGGCTAGTGTGACACTCCTTTCTTAGCAGTATAATCCTTTCTCTGCTTAACTGTCTGACTCGTGACTTAACTACTATACTCAATCTAACATATACTTTACTGTTAAAGTCGGAAGTAAACTCTCTTTATCATTTATCGGGAAATGTTGGGTTTTAATTGACCAGATTTCTGGTATTTCCCAAACTCTAGAGAAATTTGTAAGCCTCTGGTCTTTGTTCACCAGAGATTAACTATATATATATATATATATATATATATATATATATATATATATATATATATATATATATATATATATATATATATATATATATATATATATATATATATATATATATAGGTGTGTGTGTTGTGTGTGTATAGATGAGTGGGTTTTTGGCTGTTAGTATGAATGTTTCTCTAGAGAGAAGAAAAAAAGTTGCAACATTATTTTTTTGATTACTTACATTTTAAAAATTACTCAATAAAAGTTGGTAATTATTGTCCATTATTTTGAGTGTGAGCAATTAATATATTCAGCAGGAACTTATCTTTCTAATGGAAAACATTTTATATGGAATTTATTTTTATTTCAGGTATTTTGATTTCAAAAAAAAAGGCTACTCAATTTCTATATTTGAACTTCACTGCAACTGTTTGATATTCTGTAAGTTTTTTTTCTTTTTTTTTTTTTTAGTTTTTAGTCGTTTTTTTTTATAATTTTTATTAGTTTTTCTATTTATTTCGTCCTAGCAGTATCAAATAAGTAAATTCCGTTTTTTTTTTTTTTTTTTTTTTTTGCTTTTTTTGTTTTTTGTTTTTTACATTCACGGGCAGAGCCCTATTCGAGGAGTGTGGTTCTTAGCCAGGGGAAATTGAGTTATATGCTTCTTTGACCAAGTGCACAAGTTACACAGATTATTTGGGTTTTGATAGGGAAACCCTGCTCCGGCTCAGCCATATCAAGATATTTTTGACCACCGGTGGTGGCGATATCGAGTTCTCGATGGGTGGACCTTTTCTGTTCTAGGAACAAATTAAAGAGAATGTGAAATTTGTATGATGGAATAGCGTGTATTGCTGTAAATGTTGGCTATGTTTCTTAGCAAAATGTGGGTACTGCGATTAGCTTAAAAACAGACCATTTCGTACCCTGTAATTGATTAATTAGCTACAGAAAATCACCCTAAAAACGACAATGTTTTGTGTACGTTCAGGTAACTGAATCTGAGACTAAAACCTCAATTTCTTATTCTTCGCAGTATACACATGAGAGCGAGGGGCGAACCTCGATCCTTAAAGACGGCTACGCGCATGCGGAGTTCGTCAAACTGTTGAATGTTTGTGTTTTGAATTTGTTTTTTCTTAATATGTCAAACGTATATGTACACACATTCGTCTATTGGACGGGAATTGCAAATATTTGTATACAATATGGACGTTGGCATCTTTTGTTGTTTTAGTGTGCGGACAATTACTTAAAAATAAAAAGAAACAAAAAAAGGGGTGGATGGTTTCAGTAAACCGAAACAGGAAAGTAGATTGTTTAAATATTTCTATGTATTAGCTTTTTAAACGCTAATATATATATATATATATATATATATATATATATATATATATATATATATATATATATATATATATATATATATATATATATATATATATATATATATATATATATATATATATATATATATATATATATATATATATATATATATATATATATATTATATATATATATATATATATATATATATATATATATATATATATATATATATATATATATATATATATATATATATATATATATATATATATATATATATATATATATATATATATATATATATATATATATATAATATATATATATATATAAAATAAAAGTTAAGTATGCATATGTACAAATTTACTTTAATTACAATGACGAAGTACCAACGAATGTTTGTATAGGGACAAATTCTAAAACATTCGCTTCTTTGATGTGTGTCAATTTACCGACAAACGATGGAAAAGATTTGAGCATTTGGCAAAGCAAGCCAATGAACAAACATTTGCCAAAGATGCCCCATCCACACATGCTGTGTAGGGCTAAGGATTCGACGAACTCTGCATGTGTGCAGCCGCCTTAAGCCAGAGGAATTGACTTAACTCATTGAGATATTATGAACTCATGAGAACCCATGAGATGAATGGATGGATAGATAGATAGAAAGATAGATAGATCGAATGATCGATAGATTGATAGATAGATAGATAGATAGATAGATAGATAGATAGATAGATAGATAGATAGATAGATAGATAGATAGATAGATAGATAGATAGATAGATAGATAGATAGATAGATAGATAGATAGATAGATAGATAGATAGATAGATAGATAGATAGATAGATAGATAGATAGATAGATAGATAGATAGATAGATATATAGATAGATAGATAGATAGATAGATAGATAGATAGATAGATAGATAGGTAGATAGATAGATAGATAGATAGGTAGATAGATAGATAGATATATAGATAGATAGATAGATAAAACAACTATAACACTTTCAAATAAGAATACAATACAGTTTAATTAATTCAAGCTAAAGTTAAAAAAATTTGCTTTGTTTAAAACATTAAAACTTATGATTAAGTTTGACTCATTAAAAGTAATTTTCAGGAGAAATGAAAAATCTAAATTTGCTTCTTAAAGAATCAGAAACTTTGTCATTAAAATATATATATATATATATATATATATATATATATATATATATATATATATATATATATATATATATATATTATATATATAATATATATATATATATATATATATATATATATATATATATATATATTATTTATTTTTTTTTTTTTTTTTTTTTTTTTATTTTTATTATATTATTATTATTATTATTATTATTATTATTATTATTATTATTATTATTATTATTATTATTATTATTATTATTATTATTATTATTATTATTATTATTATTTATTATTATTACTTATTATTATCATTATTGTAATAATTATTAGCTTACAGTTATTTCAGTATGATTTTTTAATATTTTTTTATTTTTATCCTTATTATTTTTTAAAATAAATAGAGTAGGTTAACATCATAGAAACAATGTTTAATGCATTATAAAATTTGCAATATTCAAAAATTTGTTTCTTATTGGAAAATAATATTATGTATGTTATTATGTACAATTTTAATGGCCTCAAAGGACGAATTCGTCTCCCAAGAAGATCATTTCAGCTTTGAATCAAAATACATGTAAAATACTCGATACATTTGTTTATGTGTATTTGAAATTGATATAAAGTACACAATGCGTTTGTTTATGTGTATTTGTAATTGATATAAAGTACACGATGCCCTTGTTTGTGTGTATTTGTAGCTGACATAAAGTACACAATGCGTTTGTTTATGTGTATTTGTAATTGATATAAAGTACACGATGCGTTTGTTTATGTGTATTTGTAGCTAAATGATAGAAATAAATAAAGATTAAAGTTTAAAGATCAAAGAAGTAAAATTTCTGGAAATTTAAATATAAATTTAATAAACTTATGTTAATCTCTTTTAAGTATCAACATAAATTATTTGTTATATATATAATATATATATATATATATATATATATATATATATATATATATATATATATATATATATATATATATATATATATATATATATATATATATATATATATATATATATATATATATATATATATATATATATATATATATATATATATATATATATATATATATATATATATATATATATATATATATATATATATATATATATATATATATATATATATATATATATATATATATATATATATATATATATATTATATATATATATATATATATATATATATATATATATATATATATATATATATATATATTACCTCTGGTGGGCAAAAGCCAGAGGCTTACCAAATTTCCACCAGAGAAAGGAGCAAATCGGAATCTGGTCAGATTAAAGGTCGACATGGAGTTTTAAGGTCTGTAAGTCGTAAGTAATTGGAAAAATAGATGAAGGGAGTGTGTTCCAGACTTTACCAGTGACAGCAAAAGATTCACCGAAATGCTGAAGAGCTGAGTACCAAGAGTTAGAGAGAAGGGAAAGAAGATCACCAGTAGATCGTTTCTTATGAAAGCCATACTGGCGATCAGAGAAAAAATCAAAAGAATTGAGATGTTTCCAAATCTTCCTGTTAAGGATAGATTCGAAAACTTTAGAAAGAACGGAGGTTAAAAAAATTGGACAGTAGTTAGAGGGTTGAGATGAGTCTCCCTTCTACGGCACAGGTTGAATGAGCACACGTTTCCAGCAAGAAGTAGTTGAAGTAGAAAGACAAATACGAAATAATTTACCAAGGCAGGGTGCAAGCTCGGAAGCTCTATTTCCTCTTACTGTCTGTATGGTCCTAATGGGATACCGTTAGGACCATACGATTTCTTAGTGTTAAGCTCAGAGAAATCAGAAATGGCGTCTTTAGAAGAAATTACAATTTTAGGCATAAATGAGATAGAGGGGGTTGAAGGAGTAGGAACAGCTCCGGAATCGTTTAAGGTTGAATTAGAGGCAAAGGTTTGAGCGAAGAATTCAGCTTTAGAGGAAGGCAAAACGGCAGTTGAATCGTCAGAAGATACTAGAGGAGAGAAAGAGAAGGAAGCAAACTTAGAGTTGACATTTTTTGCAAAATGCTAGAAAGGGCGAGAGGAAAAAGAACCACAAAGATTTTTGCATTTTTTTACGGAGAAAAGAGTTTTTGGTATCTCAAAGAACAGATTTTGTACGATTACGGAATGAAATATAATTTGCGTGAGTTTCTGGAGTTTGAAGAAGACGGTAATCCCTGAAAGTAGCATCCCTGCGGCGGATATCACGAGAACAAACAGAGTTAAACTAAGGTTTGTTAGTTTTAGTAGAAGGGAAAGAATATGGAATGTACGCCTCCATGCCTGAGAGAATCACCTTGGTTTAGCGCTCTGCACACTCAGAGGGACCCCTACCACGGAAACAGTAATCATTCCATGAAAAATCTGAAAAGTACAACTGCAAGTCGGACTAGTTAGTGGCACCGAAATGACAGAAACGTCTCATTGCCGAAGGCGGAGGACGTTCTTGCAGAAGACTTGAAGAGACAGGACAAGATACAAAGATAAGAAGGTGATCGGAGGAAAGAGTTTAACAGTGTATGGAGAAGGATGAGAAGTTAGGAAGCAATCAAGTATATTGGGTTCATCACCCAGGCGATCAAGGATGCTGGTAGGGAGACCAACTGCTCAAGGTTGCTCTGGATAGGAAATTTGTAGGCGAGTTCACCAGCTGGATCGTGAGAACTAGATGAAAGCCATTGGTGGTGGTGAACATTGAAATCAACTAAAACGATGATTTCGGAGAAAGAAGAAGAAGAAGAAGAAAGAATGTGCTCTGTTTTGGAGTTAAGATAGTTGAAGAACTTTAGATAGTCTGTAGAGTTAGGAGATAAGTAGACACAACAAATGAATTTAGTTGTAGAGTCGCAAGAAAGTTTAAGCCATAACGTAGAGAATTCAGGAGACTCCATATTAGAGACACGAGAACAGACAACATTGTTGCGCACGTATGCGCAACATCCGCCTTTGTCTGAAAATTGAAGATAGAGACAGTAGGAGGAAACAAAGTAGGGTTTGCTGTCAGAACACTCAGACACTTCAGTTTCTTTTAAGAACAAGAGATGAGGTCTAGAAGTAAAGAGGTGGTGTTATATATATATATATATATATATATATATATATATATATATATATATATATATATATATATATATATATATATATATATATATATATATATATATCTCTGGTGGGCAAAGGCTAGGGGTCTACCGATTTCCACCATAGTTGAGGTAATACCGGAACCTGATCGTTAAGCTCCGACATGTTGTTTAAAAGTATGAAATTCAAAGGAAGTTGGAAAAAAAGATAAAGGGAGTGTGATCCAGACTTTACCAGTAGAGTACATGTAAGAATAAACATAGCGGTTAAGTTTGGTGTCAGAAAGTTAGACAGAGAATGGATGAAAATGTGTAGAAAAACGTGTCGCTCGATCAGTTCTTAATAGAGGAGGTATTCGAAGAGAGAGTTCAGAAGATCAGTTTCCATTGTAATAGAGAAAATATAAAGAATGACGCAACTATTCAATGGTCAGAGAGAGATTTGGAGAGAGTTAGTAAGAGCAAAAGACGAAAAACGCTACACTCCATCTTTTCGTGAAGAGCTATATGTGTGTAACCACCCCAGATGTGCGGTGCGTACTTCATTCAGGGGCGAATAACACCCCTATAAAGAGCAAGCAACTAGAGAGAGGTAAAGAAATCACGAAGGCGCCTCAGAACATTCAACCTCTTAGGAGCTTATTTAGAAAGAGAAGAAAAGAGATCCTTCCAGGAAAGATCACGAGATAAGAAACACTAAACATATTAAGGACAGTTGAAGGTTTGAGTTACGTTTTTCGAAGATGTCATAGTTCTGTGGAAGGTTGTGTCGAGTTGAGAAATGGAGGAATTGAGTTTTCGAGGCATTGAAAACGACCGTGTTTTCATTATCCCAATTTGAAATACGAGAAAGACCAGAGGTCAGTTGCTAAAAGGCCAGCCTTCTTGCTTCAACTAACTGCTAGACTGATGGGAGAGATGTATTTCAAAGTGAAAGGAGCGTTGAAAGGTGGAGTCATCATCATAGGAGTGGATAGGAGATGAAATAATAGAAAGAAGGTCATTAGTGAAAAGTATGAAAAGAGTTGTGAATAGGGCAGATCCCTGATGAGCACCATTATTTAGTGATATAAAGAAAGAATGGTGTCCTTCTACCACAGCTACTATAGAACGACCAGAAAGGATAGCAGAGAGAAGGATAGATTCCCTAAGAAGGAAGTTTGGAAATCAAAGCTTTGTGCCAGACTATATCGTAAACTTTGATATGCCTTGCGCTACAGCGAAAGATTCACCGAAACACCGAAGAACGGAGAATAAAGAGTGAGAGAGAAAGGGAAGATGAACACCAGTAGAGCGATCTTTACTAAGGCCATATATATATATATATATATATATATATATATATATATATATATATATATATATATATATATATATATATATATATATATATAGCATGCATTTATAATGCAGGGCTTTAAAATTAATACTCTGTGAATTAATTTTCAAATTAATGAAACATTAAATTAAAAAAAATCTTTTTTCCTTTTTTCAAAAAATAAAATTCTAAATTACTGAAAATGCTTATTAATTCAATTTAATATTCACAGTATAAATACACGGACAGAAACCCTTCTATCTATCTATCTATCTATCTATCTATCTATCTATCTATCTATCTATCTATCT
>SEYY01002741.1:52500-72500 GCA_009176605.1 Armadillidium nasatum
ATTACCATAAAGGAAAAGGTAAAATAAGTGATAATCATTATTAAGATAATAAGATAATATAAGGATAAGAAGGTAAGAAAATAATGTATTATAAAATAAATAAAGTAAAACAAGTTATGTATAATGAATCAAGTTTTCATTTAAAATAAAACTTAGAAACTCAGAGTTAAGAATGAAAAGTGAAAAATGTAAAGTGAAGAGTGGAGAAATAAAAAAAGTAATGAATAAAGAATGAAGAATGAAAAACGTAGAGTGAAGAATGAAAAATGAAGAATGAAGAGTGAAAATGTAGAATGAAGAAGAGAGAATAAAGAAAGAAGAGTGAAAACTGAATAATAGAGAAGAGTGAAGAATGAAAAATGAAGAATGAAGAATGAGGAGTGAAGAATAGTAAAGAATGAAGACTGAAGATTGAAGAGTAAAAAGACTGAACAAAATAAAATTTGTGAAGAGAATCAAAATTATATTTTCAAATATAATTGATCATATGTTTGTAAAAATAATAAAAAATTTGAACTCGAAGATGAATCAGTTTAAAATAGAATTCAAATATATATATATATATATATATATATATATATATATATATATATATATATATATATATATATATATATATATATATATATATATATATATATATATATATATATATATATATATATATATATATATATATATATATATATATATATATATATATATATATATATATATATATATATATATATATATATAGCGGCTCCGTAGCTCAGTCGATCGAGCACTCGTGATAGCAATCGAGAGGTCCAGGTTCGAGGCCTGGCCGGAGCGGGAAATGTGAGCGATTTCTCCTTGCGCATAGCTCCGAATGACTCAGTCGTTAAAACGAGTACATCAGTGGAGTGCTCTTGCCACTGATGGGAATAATCTCCGGCATCCGCGATATATCCGTGGGCCCTTGAAACCCAGGGATCTTCCTCGAAAGATCCCACTGACAGGACTTAGTCCTACCTGGGGGAAGGTGATTATTTTATATATATATATATATATATATATATATATATATATATATATATATATATATATATATATATATATATATATATATATATATATATATATATATATATATATATATATATATGTGTTGTGTGTGTGTGTGTGTGTGTGTGTGTGTGAATGTTTGTGTGGGTGAGATAGAGAGGTAGGTTGATGGAGAGATATATAGATAAATAGATAGATATAGATAGATAGATAGATAGATAGATAGATAGATAGATAGATAGGTAATAGATAGAGAGGAGAGAGAGAGTGAGAGAGAGAGAGAGAGAGAGAGAGAGAGAGAGAGAGAAGAGAGAGAGAGAGAGAGAGAGAGAGAGAGAGAGAGAGATTCATTAAATTTCTTATTTTTTATTTCTTAATTTTGTAAATTGCAAAGAAAACTTTGAAAATATAAAACATAATTAAAATAATTTAAAGTATTTTTCACTAACTCAAGTAAGAATGTAGAGAATTTTTTATATTATATATATATATATATATATATATATATATATATATATATATATATATATATATATATATATATATATATATATATATATATATATATATATATATATATATATATATATATATATATATATATATGAAGTTTAAAGGCCAACTCAACTTCCTCGTAGTGCTCCCTGGGCTCAGCTAACTGAGCTAACTAGCCGCTACCCCAAAAAATTTCTTGCTTGCATAATTTAAGGACCAGCCCCTGAATCAGACAGACCTTTAGGAAACAGACCACAGAAACGATTTTGGAAAAGAAGTTGGTAAAACTATGAAAATTTTCAGATGCGCTACTCTTAATATTGTGACATATATTGGAAAGGAAGAGTAGATTATGGACATGGTGAAGGAGAGGAGGATGGATGTGATGGGATTGACTGGGATGAGGATGTGAGGAGAAGAGAGAGGTAGACTCTAGGAGAAGGATATGTATTGAAATATAAAAGAGTTGAAGAAGAAATTAGAAGGCATGAACTTGATTTCATCCTGGGACATAGAGTGTCGCCTTCTGTGTACAGTACAGAGTGCATTCATGAAAGAATGATTGTGTGCACACTTAAAGTGAAAGGGATAAGATAGCATCTATAAGTGTACGCTCCTCAATAAGGACACGAAAAAGAAGAAAAGAGACTTTATGGAAATATTGGAGAAGTAGATAAAAGAAGGGAAAAGGAAAAATGATGTATCATTTTTGCTGATGGGAGATTTTAATGCTAGAGTGGGAAGAAGAAGAGATGAGATTGGGAGGATGGTGGGACCATATGGAGAGGAGATAAGAAATACGGAGAGAGAGATTCTTCTGGTCTTTTATATGAGGATAGGCATGAACATCTTGAACGGTTTTTAGCAGCAGAGAGATTCTCATAGATTTACGAGATACAGGTGTAATTAAAATACAGAAAGTTTTTGATCAGAGATCGATCATTGATTATATCACCTCATCGTTTAGAAGAACGATTAGAAATGTGAAAGTGATATCGTGGGTCTCTTTGGACTCTGATCATAGACTGCTAGTGGCGGATCTGAGAATAAGAGTCGAAAAGCTGCAGATTAAGGAGAAGATTAATGCCATCAAGGTGGAGACACTTAAAGATCAAAATACAAAGCAAGAATATGTGGATAAAATAAGTGAAAATGAGGAGCAAATAACGAGAGAAGAAAGGGTGGAAGAGATATAGAATGTTGTGAGAAAAGTAGCAGAGGAATCTTTTGGTAGAAGATTGAAAGGAGGAACGAGGGAAAGACGCACCATGGTGTTATGTGGAGGAGAGAAAAGTAATTAAACAGAAAGCGGTGATGATGAGAAGATGGTTGAGAAATAGAACAATACAGTCGAGAGCTTTATATGCGGAAGCGAAAAATAATGCAGAGAAAGTAAAGAGAAGGGCTAAAGTGAAAGCAGCAAAAAAAGAGAGCAAGTAATATAAAGAATAAACAGGGGAAAACTCTGATAAGACCAGAAGATATAAAGAAGAGATGGACAGAGTATTTTAGCGAATTGCCAGACATAGTGGAAAGAGTAGAGGAGAGAGAGGATGTAGTGGGGAGCTGTATGAGGAGAAGGAGGACATTACAAGATAAGTGTTGGAGGATGCTTTGAACAGAATAAATAACAACAAACCTCCTGTTGAAGAAGGTATACCCATGGAACTAATAAAAAAGGAGAGGAAGAATTAAAAGACCTAATTCTGAGGTTTTTTAACAAATGTTAAAGGAATAGTAGGGTACCAAAAGGTTGAGGGAAAACAATAATAATACCTATACACAAGGGCAAATGAGATAAGGGAGACTGTAAAAATTATAGAGGAATATCATTAATGAACCACCTAACGAAGGCCTATGAGAAAATACATAAAAAAAAAAGATTAAGATCAATGGTAGAGGATCAATATAGTTTTCGAAGGAGTACCACAGATCTTATGTTTGTATTAAGATTGACGAAGGAAAAAGTATTGGAGTACAACAAAAAGATGTACATTGTTTTCATTGATCTTAAAAAGGCATTTGATTCAATGCCCAGAGGAAAGGTGTGGGAAACTATGGAGAGAGTTCATAGGGTAGGGGGAAGGCTGAAGAATGCTTTAGAGAGTTTGTATAAAAGCGATGAATGTAACATTAGAACTTGATATAAGAACAAAGAATTGCTTAGTGTAATGACTGGAGTAAACATAGTAGCATTTTGTTGCTCATCTTCTTTGTGGCATATTTGGATGTGGTAATAAGAGAGGTAAGGAAAAAAGTTCAGAACCTTTGCCTAAGCAGATGATCTGGCGTGTTGGAGGAAAGACAGGAATAAGCTAAAATAGAAGAATAATAACAGAAGATATGTTTCTCAAACAAATTAAAATTTGTTGTTTTAAGTATAAATGTCGATAAAAATGATATGAGTCGTGAGGAGGGAGAGGAGTTGAGGATGGAGAGAAATATGAAGGAAATATAAAAATATCTTGGAAGAAGAAGAGATTAGCTAGAGATAACAAGCAGAATAGAACAATACGGTATAAAAGTAAGAGCGGTATACCCTGTTCTAAAAGACAGACAGATGGGAGTGGAGGTGAAGAGAATCATCTTTGAAGAAGTTCTGACACCAATATTGTTGGACGGTGCAGAGACCTGGAGTATGATAACGAGAGATGAAAATAGAGTTGGAAACGAAAGAGATGAAAATAGAGTTGGAAACGAAAGAAACAAAGAATATGAAGGGGTAAGACCTATGATTAACAAAATACATACAGCAGGGTTGAGATGGTGGAGACACGTGGAAAGAATATAGGATGGAATATTAGCTAGTAGGGCAATAGATCAAGAGAAGACCCAGGAACAGATGGATGGACCCTGTGAAAGACTTGCTAAGAAGACATCAGATGCCCCAGATTAGAGAATTGATGGATGGGAGTGTTCTGGAGAGCGATGCTGGACCTGCGGACATGCTAACAATCCTACTCTGGGAGTGGATATATATATATATATATATATATATATATATATATATATATATATATATATATATATATATATATATATATATATATATATATATATATATATATATATATATATATATATATTATATTTATATTTATTTTTTTTTTTTTTTTTTTTTTTTTTTTTTTTTTTTTTTTTTTTTTTTTTTTTTTTTTTTATTTTTATTTATATTATTTATTTATTATTATTTATTTATTATTAATTTAATTTTTTTATTTATTTATTACTTTTTTTATTTATTTATTTTTCAAGTTTTTAATGTAATAATTTCGTTTTTCCCAAAAATTATTTTTTATTTTTTTTTGCCAATGAAAAATTTTATTTTTTTTTTTTTTTATCATTTTATATATATATAATATATATATTATATATATATATATATATATATATATATATATATATATATATATATATATATATATATAGAATTAAAGTCTGCTAACTCTCTCGCAGATCAAATACATTAAACATCATAGTTTAAAGTTTGCTATAGGGGAATCGAACCCGGGCCCTATAGCACAAAAGCATAGAGTTTTACCACTACGCTACGCCAGTAGCGTAGTGTTAAAACTGACTCATAATTCTAGTGAATTTAAGTACGCTGAATACGAATTTCAACTCTGTTTGGGTCTATCAGGTCGTGATTTTTATCAACAGCCAATTAGGCACTCAAATTTTTCCAATTAGAACTAAAAAAAGTAAGTCATTTTCTAAAAATATTTTTCAAGTTTTATAAACACAAACTGTTCAAACTACGGTATAATTGTATAGTAACGATGGAAATGGTTTATATATAATTCTTTCATTAGTTTTCTTATATAAGTCTTTCAAGAGTATTTGCTTGTTGATGGCACGTCTCTTCTCAAACACCATTAGTAATCAGCCATCTAGTGGAAATCCCAGTTCTCTTGGTACCGTTCTTCATAATTTTGTTATCTTGGTGGAACCTCTCCCCTTGTTCGTCATTTACATCACTTAAATTACTTGGAAATTGGTCAAGATGTCTATTTTAAAAATGCATTATTGTTCTTATATTGCAGCCTAACTCTTAGAAGTCTATTAAAGTTTTTTTTTTACGATTTCTTCTTGGTTTTCTGCCCTATAATTTCATAAAAAGTTTTCTACCAAGTACACGAATGAGAACCAGTCATTTTTCTCGCTTTCATTCATGACAACTAAAATTGCTGTCTTTTAATTAAGGTTCTTATTTGTGAGCCTTCGAAAATTCCAACTTTGATTTTTTCATAACATAAACTTGGTAATTTATGTTATGTATTTAAAACACTCGACTTTCATATCTAAAGCTTTTACATGTTGTTAAATGAGTCCTAGTTTCATTTACAGAGAAGGAAATATGATTTTATCAGTAGTAAATGTGGATAAATGAAACCTTTGTTTCTCCGTCAATTAGTGAAGTTCGTGCTAGACAGATTTCTTCGAAATAATGTTCTGCCTAGGCCTTGCTGTCCCAAATCAAAGGAAAAAAAGAGATCTTTTGCATACCCTCCATGCTGTCCTACCGTAAAAATGAACTATTTATTTGTCGACACATAATATTAAAATGGGTTAAAAATGATACGAGCAAAAATATTTTAAGGTGTTTCAAATAAAAATAGACATAATATAGCAATACTATAAAAATAGGTACAAATATCTAGATAATAACATAATGTGTGCGTGTGTGTGTGTGTCGGTGTGTGTGTGTGTGTGCATCTCGCAGATTATTAATTTTTAATTATGTGTAATATTTTTCGTTACATTTAATATTTATGGTCTGGTTTGAAAATTTTCTGAAATATATTTTCTCATTATCGAGGTATTAAAATTTGTATGTGATTGTGAATGTGTGTGTATTTCTTTTTTCCTGTGTCGTTCCATTTATGTAGCTGCAAAACGAATTAGAGAGAATTTGAAGATAAAAGTTTTTAATGAATACGATGAAGGAAGAGGAGTGTTAAGATATATCTTAACTTGATAGAACAAAACCCGAGTCAAATTTCGCGCTCAGCCTAACAAATTATATTCAGTGTCAAATCTAAATTATATATATATATATATATATATATATATATATATATATATATATATATATATATATATATATATATATATATATATATATATATATATATAATTATAATGATAATAATAATAATAATAATAATAATAATAATATAATTATGATTATAAAAATATTAATAATTAATGATGACAATAATTATTATTATTTTATTATAATAATAAAAATATTAATAGCGACAATAATAATATTAATTAATGAAAATAATAATAATAATAATAATAATAATAATAATAATAATAATAATATAATAATAATAATAATAATAATAATAATAATAATAATAATAATAATAATAATAATAATAATAATAATAATAATAATAATAATAATAATAATAATAATAATAATAATAATAATAATAATAATAATAATAAATAATAATAATAATAATAATAATAATAATAATAATAATAATAATAATAATAATAATAATAATAATAATAATAATAAATAATTTGAATGATAGTAATAATAAAAATAATTAAAAAAATAATAATATTATAACTATAGCAGAGTGATAATAAAAATATTGATAATAATAATAATAATAATAATAATAATAATAATAATAATAATAATAATAATAATATATAATAATAATAATATATAATAATATTAATAATAATATTAATAATAATATAATAATAATAATATTAATAATAATAATAATAATAATAATAATAATAATAATAATAATTACAATAATAATAGTAATAGTAATAATGATAATTAAAGTATAATAGTCCTAATGCTAATAATAACAATAATAATAATAATAATAATAATATATAATAATAAGGATAATAATAATCATATCAAAATATAATAATAATAATAATAATAATAATAATAATAATAATAATAATAATAATAATAATAATAATAATAATAATAATAATAGTAAACTTGATAAAAAATTTAAAATCTAATTCTTTGAAATTCGATTTGATTTAAACATTTCATAGAAAATATATGCATAAATAAATATTTAACGAAGCTTAAATTACTGACCCTATGATTATATATATATATATATATATATATATATATATATATATATATATATATATATATATATATATATTATATATATATATATATATATATATATATATATATAATATATATATATATATATATATATATATATATATATTTCATTAAACGTCAACACTTAAAGTTTGCTATAGGGGAATCGAACCCTGGCCCTTTTAGCGCAAAATGCATAGAATTTTACCTCTACGGTACTGGCGGTTCGGGAGAGAAACCTAAAGAGGAGGATTATGAATATATAATATATATATATATATATATATATATATATATATATATATATATATATATATATATATATATATATATATATATATATATATATAATATGCAAGGAAGGTAGCAGCATAAGAGCAACTATCCTCTGATCTTTCTTGTATTTCAAATTAGGGCAGAGAAAATATGGTCGTTTTCAATGCCTCAAAAATTCAGTTCCTCCGTCTCTCTTCTTTTCACAACCTTCCAGGCAAATATAACATCTTCTTCGAAATCACAGAACTCAAAGCTTCATCTCTCTTTAATATTCCTTGTGTTTGTTTTTATCGTTATCTTTCTTGGAAAGTATCGCTTCGTCATTCTCTCTAACCATCGCTATAGCAATGGACGCTGCTCTTTCGGACTCTCCCTTTGGATACTTCCTCCATTAAGAAGTGCACGTACGACACTCCTTTCCACACAGTCTCATTCTTTCTTTGTCCAACTCTCTGACCCCAGACTTTAACGCTATGCTCAATCTGTACATGTACTCTACTGGTAAATTCTGGAACAAATTCGCTTTTTCTATTTTCTCAACTTTCTTTGACTTATACACCTTCAAACGCCGTTTATCGGGACATGTCGGTCTTTAACTTAACCAAATTTTCGTTTTTTCCTAACTCTGGTGGATAATTTAGTAGTTTTCTGGCCTTTGCACACCAGATGTGAAATATATAAATATATATATATATATATATATATATATATATATATATATATATATATATATATATATATATATATATATATATATATATATATATATATATATATATATATATATATATATATATTATATATATATATATATATATATATATATATATATATATATATATATATATATATATATATATATATATATATATATATATATATATATATATATATATATATATATATATATATATATATATATATATATATATATATATATATATATATATATATATATATATATATATATATATATATATATATATATATATATATATATATATATATATATATATATATATATATATATATATATATATATATATATATATATATATATATATATATATATATATATATATATATATATATATATATATATATATATATATATATATATATATATATATATATATATATATATATATATATATATATATATATATATATATATATATATATATATATATATATATATATATATATATATATATATATATATATATATATATATATATATATATATATATATATATATATATGAAAATATAATCCTATCCTAAACTTACAAGCAGCTTTAAATAAATAAAATATTGTTTTTATTCGTTACCACTAAATTGGATTGGAAAATCCTTTCAGAGTCGGCGGGGAGACTTTTCTCTGTGGTTGAAGCATTTTGTTCGGTTGAAGCATTTTGTTCAGTTGAAGCATTTTGTTCGGTTGAAGCATTTTTTATTCGGTTGAAGCATTTTGTTCGGTTGAAGCATTTTGTTCGGTTGAAGCATTTTGTTCGCATTTTGTTCAGCTTGTAGAATTTTGTTCAGTTGAAGCATTTTCTTCCGTTGAAGTATTTTGTTCAGATGAACTATTTTGTTAGGATGAAGTATTTTGTTCGTGAAGCACTTTGTTCGGTTGAATTTTTAAGATTGTAATATTATTGTTCAGTAAACTTTCTGAATGGTCTTATTGAGAAAATAATTTTTGAATGTTCTTGCTTAGAGAAAACATTTTTGGTGAATGTTCTTATCATGGGAAGACTTTTGAACGTCCTTATTGAGAGAACACTTTTTGAATGTTATTGTCGAGAGAATATTTTTTGATGAATGTTCTTCCCGAAATAACGTCTTTACTTGTTCTAGTGAGAGAACGCTGTTTTAATTTTCTTTTAAAGGATAAATATTTTTATAAAAGTTCTTCTTGAGAGAACACTTTTTGTATGTTATTGTGCGAACACTATTTTAATGTTCTTTTATTGAGAAAATATTTTGGTGAATGTTCTTACCAAGGGAATAGTTTTTTTTAATGTATTAAATGAATGAAAACTATTTGTATGTTATTATTAAGAGAATATTTTTGAATGTTCTTAGAGAGCACTTTAAAATGTTCTTAATTCTTAATAAGAGAACACTTTATTAGCGTCCTTACTTGGCGAACACAGAATCCTTTCATTTTGTATCTAAAAAATGGCTATATATATATATATATATATATATATATATATATATATATATATATATATATATATATATATATATATATATATATATATATATATATATATATATATATATATATATATATATATATATATATATATATATATATATATATATATATATATATATATATATATATATATATATATATATATATATATATATATATATATATATATATATATATATATATATATATATATATATATATATATATATATATATATATATATATATTATATATATATATATTCTCGTGTTTTACATCGAATCTATTTTATATAATAAAAGAATTGGTTGAAAGAGAAAGGCGATTTGGGGATTAGATTTCTTTAGAAACAGAAATAACGTCAGAACTATTAAATTATTAATGAGAAAATGATCCCTACAGAAATATATATATATATATATATATATATATATATATATATATATATATATATATATATATATATATATATATATATATATATATATATATATAGTATGTATATAGTGTATGTGTGTGTTTGTGTGTTGTGTGTGTGTGTGTGTGTGTGTGTGTGTGTGTGTTGCTTCGGTATTTGCATTTCTGTTTGCCATGAAAAACTTTTTGTGCAATAAATGTTAAATTTGGCATTTCTGGAAGATTAATTGTTATGAGATTACGTGTTAAAAATAAGCATTTTTGCATTTCTGTTTGCCATGAAAAACTTTTTGTGCAATAAATGTTAAATTTGGCATTTCTGGAAGATTAATTGTTATGAGATTACGTGTTAAAAATAAGCCCAGAGGATTTCTAATTAGAATAATTTTTTTTATTTTTTATTTTTTTATCTTTTTTGCAAAATAAATAAAACTTTAAATATTAAATTTAAATTCAATTAAACACGATTTGAACTATGATATTAGATGGGACATACTTTATAAAGAACTAAATCTGTAATGAGTAAAGGAAAAACCTAAAGTCCTAAAGAGAAATGGTAAAGATCTAAAGTCGTAATGAGTAAAGGTAAAGACATGTTATAATGAGTAATGGTAAAGACCTAAAATCATAATAGGTAAGGTAAAAACTTTAAGTCATAATGAGTGAGTAAAAGAAAACCTAAAGCATAATGAATAAGGACCTAAAGTTATAGTGAGTAATTTATAATAAGAAAAGGTAAAGATCTAAGGTCATAATGAGTAAAGGTAAAGATCAAAAGTCGTAATGAGTAAAGGTAAAGACTTAACGTCATAATGAGTAAAGTTAAAGACCAAAGTAATAATGAGTAAAGGTAAAGAACTAACGTCATAATAAGTAAAGGTAAAAAACTAGTCATAATATGTAAAGGTAAGACCTAAAGTTATAATGAGTAAAGGAAAAGAAATAATGTCGTAATGAGTTATACATATTTAAACATTTAATTAATAAAAAAATTTCTATATTCTAAACAAGCAAAAGTTTTGTAATAACTAATACTGAAACGTAGCAGTGATGGAAAAAGAGTTTGGTTTGGTATCAAGTGGTATGGTATAAGACTGATGCTGGCAGAGAACCCAACCAACTCATAGCCTCAACAACTACTATATCCAACCTCCACCCATTTAAATATACTATAGTAGTATAAAATAAATACTTTAATATTTGAATCTTCTTAAAGACACGTTATAATTGAAAAATAAAGCTTTCTCTGTATTTCTCACTTTAAGACTCTTGTGATCTTCATTATATACTATGCTTGTAATGCTAAACCAGCATTAGCTCTGAACACTATAGGGAGAACAGGATAGAAAATTTATTTAGATATATTTTCACTTTTTCTATAGTTCGAGAAGTAAAGCGTAAATTAGTGCTTTTTTCACAAGAATAAATCAATTTTATTTTTATCTTCTGTTCCTCGGTCATCGCCATTGATTAACACCAAAACAAAACTGATATATTAAATCAGATATAGTAGAATCAAAGTATCTTCCTTTATCTTCAGCGCTGATTCTCGAAAATCATTTCGGTTGATCTCTTCTTTAATTGCGATTTCTTTGAAATTTAATTTCAAAAATATTTTGAAAATTTTTATCTTTCACAAGATGATGTGAAGCATTTGGATATGTACTGTTACTGTATATTGTAAGAAGTTAAATTTAATATATAGAATCGAACCACTCACTTCAAGTACGAGAATCAGTTCTTTTACCACTATGCCACAGAATCATCAGTATTAGAACATGATTTATTAAGTTTTTCAATGTCACTGACGTGGACAGTTCTTATTGATGTTTGCAGGTAGATAGCTTCTATGATGAAGATGTTCTATAGTTTATTAATTATTTTTCTTTTACAACTTCAACTGCGCAACCAGTGATAATAAAATAATTATTTTTTATTAGATTTTTATTCATTATAATACAACATTGTATTAAATAAGTAAAGGTAAAGACCTAAAGTCATAATGAGTAAAGGTAAAGACCTAAAGTCATATTGAGTGAAGGTAAAGACCTAAGGTTATAGTAAGTAAAGGTAAAGACCCAAAGTCATAATAAGTAAATGTAAAGAAATAAAGTCGTGATGAGTTATACATAGTTAAACATTTAATTAATTAAAATATTTCTATATTCCAAACAAGCAACAGTTTTGTAATGGCTAATACTGTAAAGTTATAATAAGTAACTTAATAAGTTATAATTTATCATAGTACTGCTCCTTTTCGCTGGAGTATGTGGTAGATTGACTTAACGTTTTAATGTTGATGATTTTTCTTGTAGATTTCCTGATCATTTTTAGTCACTAAAGAATGATTGAAATGAGTATTAATAATTCAATACTTTAACATTCAACAAATCAGCCTTCAATTTTAAACAATCAACTTTCAACAATTCAACATTCAACATTTCAATATTCAACAAATCAGCATTCAGCTTTCAGCAATCAGCTTTCAACATTACAACATTCAGCAAATCAACATTCAATAAATCAACATTCCACTTTTAACATCAACTTTCAACAATTCAACATTCAACAATCCAACATTCAACAAATCAACATTTAACTTTCAACTTCCAGCAAATCAGCATTCAACATTCAACTTTCAACTTTTAAAAAATCATCATTCAACTTTCAACAATTCAACATTCAACTTTCAACAATTCAACATTTAGCAATTCAACATTCAGCAATTCAACATTTAACAATCCAGCTTTCAACATCCAACATTCAACAATTTAACATTCAACATTCAATACCAGAGAAAAAAAAACTCTTTTCACGGTTTTATTAAACTAATGAATAATAAATTGAAAGGTTAAAAGGGAACATTTTGTATCAGGTCATAATAAACTTTTTCGCATCCGTTCTTATTTCGACCGGATGCGAATTTTCCCAACAATTAAAACGAGAATGCTGATGAGGATCATTAAAGTGTGTCAGGCATTCCGCATATGGGTCTCTGATATCCGGGACTTCACAATATATATATATATATATATATATATATATATATATATATATATATATATATATATATATATATATATATATATATATATATATATATATATATATATATATATATATATATATATATATATATATATATATATATATATATATATAAAAGACATCACGCCATGCTAATTTTTATCGCTTTCCTATTAATTATAATCCAAATCTGAGAATATATATATATATATATATATATATATATATATATATATATATATATATATATATATATATATATATATATATATATATATATATATATATATATATATATATATATATACAAATAAATTTATAATAAAATTTTCTATTTAAACACTCAATTATAGATCAAATTAAAATGGAAAAAAGAATGATACTTCATAAATGTAATAATTAAATAAATTATAATTACTGAAATTTATAATTACTAAAATTATAAAAGTAATAAATTTAAATTTAATTCATTGTTTGAATTTCAGATTGAAAATATAATTGAGTGCTTCTAAAATATTGCTTTGGAATAAATATATATATATATATATATATATATATATATATATATATATATATATATAATATATATATATATATATATATATATATATATATATATATATATATATATATATATATATATATATATATATATATATATATATATATATATATATATATATATATATATATATATATATATATATATATATATATATATATATATATATATATATATATATATATATATATATATATATATATATATATATATATATATATATATATATATATATATATATATATATATATATATATATATATATATATATATATATATATATATATATATATATGAAAGAGAGAGAGGTAACATAAAGGCTCTATCGTTTTCATGAAACGTTTTGCTGACAAAGCGATTACCTTATGAGAGGCTTCGGCCTTCCAAATGAAATTTTTAAAAAGCATGAATGGTTTGAACTGCACATAACTTCCTTCCCATCCTATATAAAACACATTTTTAATTCTTACATATTCCTTCAATTATAATAAATTTAAATAAGATTGAGAATTATGTTTTGCAGGAGAAACTCAAGAAAGTGGGCCATCCTAAGGTTGTCCTATTTTCTGATGGGTAGACTTTAGTTGTGAGGTTACTGCTGGTAAAGGACTATCAGCTTCTATTTTATCTGTATTCGATTAATCGATAATTTCATCAGTTTTCGCCTTTCTATTTATTCTTTGCCAAATTCAACATCTTCATTACTTCCTCTCGACAACACAGAGACTTTGATGCTTCAATACCCTGACAGAACACTTTACTCTATTTTCTTTTTCTGTCTCTATTCTCAGTTTTTATATAAAGTCTCATTATTGAATTATAAAAATCTCTTCTCCTCTTCCTGTTTCGTCTAAACATTTCATCTTTATTTTCTATTATTCATCTTCAAGTCTTCATAGTTCTTCCACATGAAAACGTTTTGATAAACTGGTTGAACATGTGGTCATTCTTCTTTGACTTTCAACAGAATGATAACTAATTCTGTAATAAGATTTCTAAGTGTGTACAGAGACCACAACTGGGTTTACCTAATTATTATTATTATTATTATTATTATTATTATTATTATTATTATTATTATTAGAAGAAGAATTGTCTTTAGGCTTTAATTTCTTCTTCAAGCTCAAGTAATTCATGACATATATATTTCATAGTAGAATAATAACAAATTTGTTATCAGAAGAAAGAGAAATAATCATTCTGATTTCTCAACTCATTGATTTATTTTGGGTTTTGCTAAAAAGTTTTATTACCAACTTTTCTTCTTTTACTTTCTTCCCTCAAGACTCTGCTGACAGCTCCAGAGATGTCTTACCTTGGTCAAATGCTGAATTTTTTTCTTATGTCTTTAATTGAGGTGATTCTCATGTTATTCCTCATTGTCAATCTAATTATAGATCCCTTATGGTTATCATCATTATTTCTTAAAAAGATACCATAAAAGTGAATGGTCTACACCGTATCCTTCTTGGAATTATGAGCATGTTTTTAACTTTTGTTAACAATTTTCATCATTTTTTATCAACTTTCACCTATCCTTCTTGCTGGAGTAATGCACTCATTCAACTTTTACCTAAATAGCTAGACACCTCAGAAGTGTAACTATTGCAATATAGCTCTACTCTCAGCTTTATCAAAGCTTTTGAACCTCTAATATACAAGAAGATATTTTAAATATCTTATTTATTTTAACTATTTCTCAAACACCAATATGTTTTTCGAAATGAATTCTTTTAGGGTGTTATACATTCCCTTCTCTTTGACTATTACTTCCCTACTTCGGTATTTCGGTAAATCTTTTGTTGTGGATGTGGACTTATTGAAAGGCTTCAGCAGAATTTGGTGCAAAACATTAATTTCTAAACTTCCTCTCATTCGATATGAATAGTAGATATTGCTGACGAACACCTATTCATCTTTTAAACTATCAATAATTATTCTTTAATATTCTGTTCTAAACTTCACTTCTTTCTGCTTTTCACATAATGACTGCACCTGCCACATTCTCATTATTTCGAAAGGCATCAGAAACAGCAAATGCTAGGTTCGTGGTCATTGGGTAAACAACCTTTTGGTCTTACTTTTTCTATATGATTGTTTGCAATGCCTCAAAAATTCAGCTTGTTTTTATATCTTCTTTACGTTGGAAATACATATTCAAATTTTTTTGTCCTTTCAACCTTTAGTATTTTCTTTGTTCGTGATCTTGAATTGAAAGAGTCACACCGTTTCTCTAAATAATCAAAGACTTCTTTACTCTCCCCCAAGTTACTTTCTTTGTGTTGGAGCTTCTTTCTTAAGTTAATATGGACACTAAGACATTTCCTTTATAATGACCTTTCCTTTCTTCTTTTAAATTATCAATAATAGTATTCTTCAATGTTGTTCAAAATTTCACTTCAATTATTTAAGGTAGTTCCAGTCTTACAGCTATTATTGAAAAACCAGTGTCTACATCAATAGTTGTCTGCATTATCCTTCTTATATCATCTCAATCATAACGAACAATGGTTTTCTGAACTCTCTATTCACATATATTTTCCTTTAAATTGCTACAGTAGTATGATTCTTCTTTGCACACAGTTTTATCCATTCTATGTCATGTCTCAGACCTTAAAATGATTTAAAAATTATAGTCTATTTTTTCAGAGTCTGGAAAGCTCTTTCTTTGACTAGAGATTTTCAAAAACCCCAATTTTGGACATGAATTTAATCGTAGAATTAAAATTATGGAATATGTAGGTTTTCATGCAATTATTATTATGTAGGATATCAGCGTGTGATTAGATAAGATATAATATTCTATTATCTGCAGATATCCAGCAGGAGTTAGGTAAAAGTTATTCGTATATGTTTCAAATACAAACAATGAGAGGAAATACTTTTGATTGGGAAATGGGACAGGAGAATCAGTGACGAAATTTCTATTAATTAAAATTTTATTCAGATATTTATCGATGTATTTAAAATTTAAATTTAAATTTAAAATATAGGGTTTAATTTTCAGAGACAAAATATTATAATTTCATTATTTTTTTTTTTATTTTTTAAGTAATTTTATTAATTTTAATTAAAAATTAAAAAAGGGGGGGAAAAATTGCAATTTTAAGTCTAACATTAGTTTAAATCACGAAATACATCATTACACTTTATTTTATTATTATTCTAAATAAAAAAAGTAGTAACAACAACAACAACAGCACCAACAACAACAGCAACAACAACAACAATAACAACAGCAAAAACTGCAACAACAACAATAATAACAACAACAACAGAAACAGCAACAACAACAAATAAGAACAACAACAACAACAACAAACAACAAACAACAACAACAACAACAACAACAACAACAACAGCAACAACAGCAAATAACAACAATAAAAACAACAACAATGTTCTTCCCTTAATGAATAATGCAGTTCATTTTCTCTGTTCAGAATTGTAATTATAGTTAACATGGAAGCATTCGTTCTAAACTGCTCTTCGCATATAGAGAACCTTTCTTCTTGAATATTTTATTATTTTTTCTTTTTTTTCTTCTTATTTTTTCCTTACATATTTTGGAAGACTTTCTTTTCTTATTTTAAACAAACCTTTCTAATGCTTTTTAAAACACACACACACATATATATATATATATATATATATATATATATATATATATATATATATATATATATATATATATATATATATATATATATATATATATATATATATATATATATATATACTTGGCCATCAGTACTGAGCACCATTGTAACGTAACTAATGTTCCTCATTCTCAGTGTATTACATATTATATTAGGACACCGCATATTGAGCTGACTGCTACCATTTGAGAGGAAAGTAAGCTACCAATATCTGCAAGAAAGGCAAGAAAGTTGGAGTTGGGCTAAAAGGATCCAAAGGCAGGAAGAAGGCATGGCTCTTTGATAAAAACAAGACGTCTCGGTGCAAGTGGGCTATATGCCATCAAATTTGGACCAAGGAAGATTTGTCGAACTTTTTATTGTCTGACGAAAGATACGATTAGATAAGATGTTTACCATGTATTTTCTCTTTAAACTTCAAAATTTCAAATTCTACACACCATTAATTGTGGAGTGGTTAATGTAAACATTCTAAAAAGTTATTCAGCATTCTTCTACAGGTGATTATAGCGCGCCACGTTTGGCATATGTGAGGAGCCACACTGGGGAATAATATAGCCGAGATTGCGTGACATCCACTGTTAAACATTGAGGAGATAGCCTCATGTTCTGGGGCTACATGGTAGAGTCTGGTGTTGGAAAATTATTCATATGTGACAGAGGCATAGATGCAAAAAGTACAAAAATGTTCTGGAAACTACACTGATACCATCATTTACTAAACTATTTGGTGACAAGAACATGGTAGGTGTCACATTCCAACAGGATAAAACGACATGCCACAAAGTCTAGAGCTGTCAGGAATTGTTTCATGACAATAACGAAGATGTTCTGGAGTGGCTTGCCTAGTCATAGAGCCCATAGAGAATCATAGAACCCCATAGAGCATTTATGGCCTGTACTAAAGCATTGAATCCTGACATATTCAATTATGTCAAAAGCAAAATTAACACTCCACATCAAAGAAGGGTGGAACAGCAGAAGTAACTAGTTGGCTCAATACCAAAAAGGATAACTGCCGTTATGAAAACCAAGGTGGCCCAATAAAATATTGTAGCTTTTGTATGGTGTTCAATATATTTGACCACACTTTATATATATATATATATATATATATATATATATATATATATATATATATATATATATATATATATATATATATATATATATATATATATATATATATATATATATATATATATATATATATATATATATAATAACTTATATACATATATATATGTATGTATGTATGTATGTATGTATGTGTATACGTAGGTGTGTGAGTGTGTTTGTGTAAATTTCTGTGAAGCTCTTCATTAAATTATTTTAAATTCTTCTATTACAGAAATTAATGGGTTCATCCACGAGCTACATCACACTTTTCCACAAAATCGATAAAGAAGACGAAGAGAATAAAAAACGCTTCATTTTTCATCAATTTTTTTATTAATGACGTGAAGAGGAAGGAGGAAAGAAGAAGAAAAAGAAAATAAAGTAGAAAAAGAGGAAAATTCTTTTCCCCTTTTCTTCTTATGCGAAGTTGAAGATTTAATATTAAAAGAAAAAGAACTTCAAAGTTGCTTTTAATTTCGCGTTTGTTGAATGATGAGGAAGTAACATTTAGGAAAAAATATATATTATAAACTTTTGACCCATTTAGTTTTCGGTTTTTGAGCTTCACACACGAAATACTGATGAAATGCTTGATTTTTGTGAAATTTCTTTTGCCATTTTCTGCTCTTAAGTTAATTTTTCTTCAAAATGAGTTTCAAAAAGAACTGTAGCAGATGTTTCCAATTATTGAGTCGCATTCTTTAAAATAAATACTTTTTTTCTGTTATTTCCTTAAATATGTCAGAATATTGATTTTTAATTTGCGAGCAAAAGGAAAGGTTAAAAGGGTTTTCTTCTCTTTTTGCAAATAATTCCAAAGAAAAATGATATTTTTGACGAATCTTTCGGAAATTATGTTCTTCAAATTTATTTCCGACCACCTTAGAATTCTGTCAGGACCAAAACTCTCTATTTTAAGAAACTTTATAAATATATTTAACAAAAGTGACCAACAATAATTTCAATGTAAACTGTCTAAATGAATGAACCAAAAAATCAATATAAAAAAAAACTATTTAAAAAATAGTAAATATTTCTTCACAGATTAATATTTAAGAAAATATTTTTGTTATGACTCTGTGCCAATACTTTTAATGCC
>SEYY01002741.1:80000-82500 GCA_009176605.1 Armadillidium nasatum
ACTTTACACTAAGAGTAAGTTTACCCCCAAGTGAACCAACCCCAGAGGTTGATGTTATGGACCACGTAATATATATCGGAGTAGCTTTAGTTTCACTAGTCGTTTTAGTTATAATATTAATCTGCATACTTATCGTGCGATGCTGCAAAAGACGCGTTGCAAGTACAAGAAGTAAATCAACTACTGTAATGAACGTTTCAAAGCTTCCAAGAGAAAAACAATTAAACAATCGTCCCAAATCAAATAATATGCCACAATACGTTCAAATGGGAACATCTGCACCAAAAGTTAATGGCATTTTAGCGGAAACGTCTCCTATATCTGTTATAGAGAACTCTCCGTACAGAAATGAGCCCCTGGGATCGACTCATATAAACCCAGACTTAATAGCAGACAGCCCTGATGATAGAGTAAAGCCTAAAAAGAAAGTGAGTATTTTGGGGGTGGAAGAAGTTGACGAAAGTGGCAACAGATATACAAGGAAATTAGATGATATTTTGGAGGAAAACGAAGAAAATTTGGATAAAAATTGTGATAAAATCGGAAATGAAAATATTTGCCTAAATAACGTACATTCTACACCACCAGTATCAAAGTATAATGAAAAATACAAACAGTCAAAATAACACTTACATTTCAGGTACAGTTCACACTGCAGAAGTGCCTCAAATGACAGCAAGATATTACGAAACAGGAAGGTACCCAAATGACTATGGTCTTCCTCACGAGCGAAGCTGGAATCATAACGGAGATATCGAAATTCCAAAAAACTTCAGCCCTGTTCCATCGGAAACATCCTCAATATACTCAACCATTAGGAGAAATCCAATAGGTTCCCTCACTAACATAGCCAACGATCAAACAATTCCAGAAGAATATAACTTATGTGAAACTAATTCCCAGTTTGCCACTACAGATGGAAGATTTTCCCAAAATTATATGTCTACATCTGAAATATGTGAAAAAGAGCATTCGTACTGCGACTGTTGCCAAGCACCCCAGTCAATTCAAGGTGAATTTCCAATAACTGGTTCTATAGAAAGAATGAGAGGTGATGGCTGCAGCTTTGACAATCTTTTAACGTCTTGTAGCGGTGGAAACCAATGTTGCTACAATGAAAACTCCAACTGTCATCATCATACATTTGACAATTCGTTAGTTGAAAGCTACAGGAGTATAGAAGCTTCTCCTCCACCTCCTCCAGCAGGATACGGAGACTCAGGAGGATGAGGATGCTGCTCAAACAAAGGAATGGTGTGATGGGAACCTATCTCCGGGCACAAGAGTCCTATACTCTCCAGAGGAAACTTTTAATGATATGCTAGTCGAACCAAACGCTACCAAAGGAACCATTCCAAACATTTAAGTGAAATATATTGATAATGAGAATGGTGTTGTATGTATATATATATATATATATATATATATATATATATATATATATATATATATATATATATATATATATATATATATATATATATATATATATTATATATATATATATATATATATATATATATATATATATATATATATATATATATATATATATATATATATATATATATATATATATATATATATATATATATATATATATATATATATATATATATATATATATATATATATATATATATATATATATATATATATATATATATATATATATCTAAATATCATATTTGTTCAACATAACATCTTTAAGGCAGGTTCTATTTTCCAAATTTAGTAACGCTATAAATTTCATACCAAATCCCCTAACATATGCGAGCGCGCACACACACACAAGCGTATATATATATATATATATATATATATATATATATATATATATATATATATATATATATATATATATATATATATATATATATATATATATATATATATATATATATATATATATATATATATATATATATATATATATAATATATATATACCGCTTCTCCCTTTTAAGTTGACATAAATGTTTAGCATTACTTCTGAGATTTTGGAAGAGGGGATGTGTTCACCTCTTTCCTATTATAAAATATTTTGTTTTTACTCAACTTTCTCTAAAAACTATTCATAATTTTCCACAGTGTTTAAAATTCATTAACAGTGTTTTAAAATATTTAATAAAGATGAAAGTACGCTGCAAATAATGTCCTAACGAATTGTTGAGGCATGACAATATTGTCACAATAAAATTTTCAATAGAGAAAAGACATGTTAAGCATAAGAAAGTCGCTTCACCGATTTATTTTCTAATAAGAAAATAACTGAAAAAAAAAATTGCTGTGACATTTTTACCACTTGTCCCAACGATTCGTTAGGACAGCGTATCCAAAATTTGCAACCGTATTGTTACCTTCTGAGATATGTACAGCAGCTTATTTCATCTCTCTTCTTACTGATCAAAGAAATAATATTTTCTTTTATAAATTTTACTCTAAACTGATGGCAAAAGTACTGAAATATTATTATTTCCTGGAAAGAAATAATGTACTTT
>SEYY01002741.1:95000-97500 GCA_009176605.1 Armadillidium nasatum
ATATATATATATATATTATATATATATATATATATTATTATATATATTATATTTTTTATATATATATATATATATATATATTATATATATATATATAATATTATATATATTATATATATATATATATATATATATATATATACTAAACGAAAACTTTCCTAAATTGAAGGAGACATTAGAAATTCGTTAATCTTCCAGTTTAATTAAAAATATTTTTATTTAAGAGAATTATTTTTTTTAATGAAATTTACCGCGATAGGCCTGGCCAAGCCAGCGGTATCCGCCATGGGCCCAAGAAACCAAAGGATCTTCCGAGGAAGATCCTACTGACAGGACGAAAGTCCTACCTGGGTATGGTAAAAAAAAAAAAAAAAAAAAAAAAAAAAAAAAAAAAAAAAAAATTTACGTTTGATTTTTTTTTAATTTATAAAATAAGTCATATTTTTTATATATATATATATATATATATATATATATATATATATATATATATATATATATATATATATATATATATACTTACAAGAGCCAAACTTAAGTCTTGTGTCGTAGTGAGCTGAATATAGAAGCAAATTTGGGTACTCTTTCCACGATTCTTGGTAAACCCCTCCAGTCCAGAAAATACTGCCAATTATTATTATTTTATTATTATTATTATTATTATTATTATTATTATTATTATTATTATTATTATTATTATTATTATTTTTTTTTTTAGCGATGGGACGATTAAGTATTTTTTTAAGATGACGATGAAATTGAAAAAGTAAATTTCAAAAATATTCATTTTTTTTTTTTTATAAATTTAATTATTTTATTATAAGGAAGAATTAAATTATCTTTTCTTTATTCTTTATTTAAATATAATACATGTAATTTTAATATATAATTTGATAGTACATTCAGAGTATTGACGGAGAAACATGCAGAATTCTAGTACTTTAAATTAAGAGGTCTTAAAAACTGTGGTGCAGAAAAAATCTATTCTTCAGTTTCTGAGCCCTCTAGGGTAATTTGATTTCGCCTTGAAGGGTATATTTGGCAGCCATTACTATTATAGTCTCTCACTCTTAACAGAATAGGGATTCTCAATCTTTTGGGGTCTATGCCTCCTTTCTATACTACGTCCCATCACACGTCTTTACTTTCATTATTTATATATATATATATATATATAATATTATATATATTATATATATATATATATTATATATATATATATATATATATATATATATATATATATATATATATATATATATATATATATATATATATATATATATATATATATATATATATATATATATATATATATATATATATATATTATATATATATATATATATATATATATACTATATATATATATATATATATATATATATATATATATATATATATATATATATATATATATATATATATATTATATATATATATATAATATATTATGATTATATACTGTGGTTTAGATATTGGATTAACTATCCAACTTCAATGTTGTTTTTAACTATATTTTTTTTTTATTGCAAACAAATTAATGAGATTGGTGGTACTGTTTTCTTTGAAATTTCTTAAATAATTTTGATGTTTAATTGTAACAATACACATCTCAAATCACTCTCTACATCAAGTCTTGCTGAATATTTTGATTTGATGTAAGCAAATGTAGAAAGCCAGACTCACAGAGGTACAGTCGTCAACAGAAGTTCGTTCCTATTAGGCTGGAAATAAATATTTATATAAAAAAAAAAAAAAAAAAAAAAAAAAAAAAATTTTGAAAAAAAAAAATAAAAACATTGAGCGGGGCTTAATTGAACTGTGATTGGCTGAACCTGACATGATCCCCATTTTATATAAATATTTATTTCCAGCATAATAGGAATGAACTTCTGTTGACGACTGTACATACGTAGAGGACAGAAGCATCAACAGCCTCGTAGCTTCCATTGCAATTTGTGGCTACATGGGTAGATAACTCAACCAAAAATCATCAAAAGTCATATCTGGAAATTTTGCTCTTGCTTGGGAATCATATTTAAGCTTGATGGAATGCTCTTGAAGGGAATCTGGGAGTAAGTCCACAATAACTCCACATCGATGTTGAATGGATCTCTTGCCAACTTAAATTGCCAATTTTCAGTAGAAATATATGGAAAACCCTTCCCTATTTCGTCCTTCAAGGTTTCCAGATCTTCTGTAATTGAACTCTGCAATTCATACTTAACAAAAAAAAATTTTTTTTTTTTTTTTTTTTTTTTTTTTTTTTTTTTTTTTTTTTTTTCACAGTTTATTTTTCACGCCTCCATAGGAGGGAGCACCCCCCGGCCTTAGAATCCCACCATTTTTTTTTTCGAAATAATATGCCAGAATATATAAATTAATCGGCAAAGTAATCGACAGAAGATTGACAGTGACGATGACGATTGCGAAAAAATATCCCGATTTTGCCGATGATGACGACAATGACGATTAATCTTTCCATCATCATAATTAT
>SEYY01002741.1:102500-112500 GCA_009176605.1 Armadillidium nasatum
GTCAATGTTGATCACAGTTTAGAAATGCTGGTCTAAATTCACCTTTAAACTAGCAATTTTTAAGTCCTATTTTAGTTTTTCCTTGATTTCTGACTTAGAAGATATATTTTGTATTTATATTTAATAAAGAATATTTCTCTTTTAAACAAGGAATTTTTTTTTTAAAGAGAAAGCAAATAAATAAAATATTAACATCATCAATTAATGAATTAAATATCTGCCCTTTAAGTATATATATATATATATATATATATATATATATATATATATATATATATATATATATATATATATATATATATATATATATATATATATATATATATATATATATATATATATATATATATATATATATATATATATATATATATATATATATATATATATATATATATATATATATATATATATATATATATATATATATATATATATATATATATATATATATATATATATATATATATATATATATATATATATATATATATATATATATATATATATATATATATATATATATATATATATATATATATATATATATATATATATAGGGCTTTTATAAGTTTGTTACAGAGTGAAAGAAACAACTAACTAAGCAAAGCTCCCTAAACCTTAAACACCTGTTTATTTCTTAGTAATTATTTTAATTATAGGGGCATTACTATTAAATTATTATTATTATTATTATTATTATTATTATTATTATTATTATTATTATTTTATTTATTTTTTGTTATTATTACCAGTATTATTATTATTATTTTATTATTATTACTGTTATTTAATCTTTTTTTAAAATCATCTTTACATTTAACCTTTTTCAAATAAATAATCTGTTTCTTTAGTCTTTTCGTATCTAAATTATCACTATATTTAACCTTTTTATAAATAAAAAATCTCTTTCTTTATTTTTTTTTTTTAAACAATCTCTATATTTAAAATTTTTAAAATAAATAATCTCATTTATTAAATCTTTTCTTATCTAAGTAATCACTGTATTTAACCATATTTAAAAATATAATCTTTTTCTTTAACCTTTTCTTATCTAAATTATCTTTATATTCAACATTTTTTAAATAAATAATCTCTTACTTTAATCTTTTCTTATCTAAATAATCTCTATATTTAACATTTTTAAAATAAATAATCTTTTTTTATCTTTTCTTATCCAAATAATCATTATATTTAACCTTTTTCTGTAAATAATCTCATTCTTTAATCTTTTCTTATCTAAATAATCTCTATGTTTAACTTTATATAAATAAATAATCTCTTTCTTTAATCTTTTCTTATCTAAATATCTCTCTATTTAACCTTTTTTAAATAAATAATAGTCTCTTTAATCTGTTATTTTTAAATTTCTATATTTAACCTTTTATAAATAAATGATCTTTTTCTTTAATCTTTTCTTATGTAAATAGTCTCTGTATTTAACCTTTTTTAAATAAATAATCTCTTTCTTTAATCTTCTCATATCTAAATATTCTCTATATTTAACCTTTTTTAAATAAATAATCTCTTTCTTTAATCTTCTCATATCCAAAATATTCTCTATATTTAACCTTTTTTAAATAAATAATCTCTTTCTTTAATCTTCTCATATCTAAATATTCTCTATATTTAACCTTTTTTAAATAAATAATCTCTTTCTTTAAGTTCTTATCTAAATAATCTGTATATTTAAACTTTTATAAATAAATAATCTTTTCTTATCTAAATAATCTCTATATTTAACCATATTAAATAAATAAATCTCTTTAATCTTTTCTTATCTAAATAACCTCTATATTTAACCATATTAAATAAATAAATCTCTTTAATCTTTTCTTATATAAATAATCTCTATTTAGCCCTTTTATAACTAAATAATCTCTTTCTTTAATCTTCTATCTAAATAATCTCTATATTAACCTTTTTAAATGAATAATCTCTTTCTTTAAACTTTTCTTATCTAAATGAAATCTAACTTAAAACTTTTCTTATCCAAATGACTTCTACCATTGGTGTAATCTTTCTAAATGATTTATATCTCTAATATTTTCTTATCTAAATGTTTTCTATCTTAAATCATTTCTTATTTTAATTTTAAAATGCAGTGATTTTTCGATAGCTGTTTATTTTTTAATATTTTCCAATTTATTTGTTTCATACAATTATGCAATTGGGAAACAATGCTTGTTGGAAAGTTTAAAACAAAACTCCTTAATCGGTCACTAAATTAAGATGCAAAATTTATTACCAGAATTAATTAAACTATACTTATTAAAACACTAAAACTCAAATTTAAAAAAATTTTAAATTAATTAAGACACTTTTTTAATTATACACCTTTTCTGGAAAGTTATTATTAATTTTTTATTTAAATTTTAAACTAGTTTATTTATTTAAAGTTTTAAGATAACTAATATATATATATTATATATTTATTATTATTATATATATATATATATATATATAAATCAATAAAATATACAACTACTAATTTCAGAGAGTTTCAAGTGCGATATAAAAGACAATTTTTGTGTGTCCATTCAAGGTAATCAGATCTAAGATTCCAACCTCAATTTGTTTACATTGCAGTACACGCGTGAAAGCAAAGAGCAAACTTCGATCCAAAAGAAAACTGAAAATAATATTCATACCCCTACCCAGGATGAATATATTCTACACTTCACGATAGCTCAGTGGCCACAGTAAGTTAAATCAGTTTTCTAAAATTAGCTCTTGTGTGCGTATTGAAAAATAAAAAAAATCAAGGTTAGAACCTTAGATCTAGTTATCTGAACGAAAGACAAAATTTCTCCTTCTTAACACATTTCCATCTGTTAATTTATTAATTACACTCTAAGACATGGTGTATTATTATGCTGATCTCAATACTCACACATCACTAAAAATGACAACCAACATTTACTCCAGTTTACGCTCTTCCAATATCCAAAAATCACTTTCTCTCTAATTTGCTCTTAGCAGAGATGGTCCGTCCATCAGGCTTCGAAATTACGCCCACCGAAGTGGGCAAAAATATATTTGATTAGGTTGTGTTGGAGCAGGGTTTCCCTATCAAAGCCCAAATAATATGCGTGACTAACCCATCTGGTCAGGAAAAGGAAGGTGCGCTCATCAGGTTTCGGAACTATCCCCACCAAAGGTCAAAAATATATTTGATTTGGTTGAACTGGAGCAGGGTTTCCCTATCAAAACCCAAATAATCTGTGTGACTAATCCATCTGGTCAGGAAAATATAAATGGCTTTCACCTAGCTATGAACTCCTCCCCTCGAATAGACTTTAGTAGCGAGCGGTGGTGATAATTGAAACAAAAACGCTCTAAATTTAAGACAAGGATCGATACATATTAGCATAGGGGGGAAAAAAAGTGATCATGACAACTATAATATTTAATGACGAGTGTAGATTCATTTCAGTATTTTAAACAAGTGCTGCGATAAATTATTCAGAAAATTATTACAAGAAAATGAACAACTAGATGTAAAATCTCTATGTCACGAAGTGTCCTTCACAATTAGGTATCTTATCATTTTTCTACTATATGTGTTTGGATGTTTTTAGAGATTGAAAAGATACTGAATCACTTGTTTCCATAATGTAGAACTTTTGCAATTTTATTCATAAACCATATATTTTAAGCACAAATTGAACTGTAATGCAAAACAATATACACTTAACGATTTAGTTTATGAAAGAATCAGTTGGAAAAATTATCTTAACACTATAAAGTAAGGTAATTTGGCTCAATATAATATAGTGGGAAAGCATCGCAGACTCATATTAGGAGGGTGTTTGTTATGACTCTGTAAAGACTTTAATTAGGGGAAGTTTTCATCCACCTGGAGAGTCACCATAGATCCTTAATTATTGAAGTCCTTCCTCAGTAACAAAGCAAAGCAAAAATCTTTGTCTCATAAATGTATTGTAATCTTGAATGGAACGGGATTTACATATCAGCAAATATTAGGTCTCTCTCTCATAAAGAAAACAAAATGTATGTTTTTAATATAATAAAGTATTAATTCTATAAGAACTGAATTTTAATTTCAAACGTTAGAATTGATTTTTAGCTAAATTTGACAAAAATATATAAAAAAAAACAACTTAAATATCAAAATCTGTCTGACGATATTAATTCTAGATAAAGTGATCCAGCTTATAAAATGATTCATCAAAAGTATACAAAACATATACATAAAGAGACAATTTGTTTATGTAAATAGAGACTGTTTATAATAATCTTAAAACAAATAGATTTAATATATATTAAAAATATGAGATCAGGAAATAAAATCAATACATTTTTAATGCGTATCTAAATTTTAAGAACATCAAATACTTTATTCATATTTTGCACTACTTTTTCTCTGATATGAAGCAAAGCGGTTTCTTCTTCCATGTTGTCCTCAATGCAATATTCCTCTGGCGTACATCGATGATCAGTAAAATGGGCCATGTATGCAACATCTCTTTCCAAGGTTTTCGGTTTTACTTTGTGGGCTAGAATAATTATATATATATATATATATATATATATATATATATATATATATATATATATATATATATATATATATATATATATATATATATATATATATATATATATATATATATATATATATATATATATATATATATATATATATATATATATATATATATATATATATATATATATATATATATATATATATATATATATATATATATATATATACATATATATATATATATATATATATATATATATATATATATATATATATATATATATATATATATATATATATATATATATATATATATATATATATATATATATATATATATATATATATATATATATATATATATATATATATATATATATACGCTGAAAAGTGTAAAGCAGGTTAGTTTTAATGGTAAAGTGCTTAATCTTAAAAATCTGAAAAAAGAAATCCCTAACTTAAGATCTGGAATTTATTTTTGAACAGATTTCCAAATGCCATTGTTGTAGCTTGATCATTAATAACTACATTATAATTTAGGAACTCAATATCAGCTCTTGATTTAATAAAAGATTTGCATTTGGTTTCCAAATTTCTGAATAGTTATTTTTAAACATAATTTAACTTCTTTAAAATTATCCTTGATAATAATCTAAGTTACAGCAGAAGTAGAAAGTATATTTATTGTATTCTCCTGACGCGTTTCGTCTCTGTACTTGAGACATCTTCAGAGGAAGTTTTTTCAATAAAGAATGAGAGTGATTTAAATTTCAAGTATGCATTTTGTAATTAATTAATTCAAATAATATTAAGTTTCATTGATAATTCATTAAATTTTATATTAATATCAGGTCTACGGTTCTTAATGTAGAATGCCTCCGCTATTTTCAATTTTTGCACTTCACACGACGTATATAATGCTATAAAATGTTTGGAGATATTAGGTATAGTTGACATACCATGCGTTGTGTTAAAATGGGCAAAGATCTTGCTAGGCTTGAAACGGTGTTGATATGCCCTATCCGACAATTTATATAATTTTATATAATTTATCAAATAAATTTGTAAAATAATTTTAAATAATTTTATATAATTTCTATAAATATACTTCCTACTTCTGCTGTAGATTGTTCTCAAGAATAATTTTAAAGAAGTTGAACTATGTTCAAAAATAACTATTCAGAAATTTGGTAAACAAATTCATTATAATTTGTGATTGAATTATGATAAAATCAAGATTGTAAAAAAATTTTAAATGTTAATTTTGGAATTGTCATGGCAAAAATTATTTTTTGTCATGATTAAAATTATTTCTATTTAATTAGAATACTTTTAGATAATAGTATATAATTAACATAGCAAACAAAATAAACTTATGAGTGATTGACAGTTTTTGTGATAAGATTTTTAAACTTACCCAAATTTGATTCTGATTCTAGAACTAAATTCATGTGCGGGGATATCCAAGACACTTGATTTGTATTATAAAATGTTTTACCATTTGTTTCATATATTTTCGTTTCTGTTGAGTTTAATTTCGTTCTTATATTATGATTAAAAATATAGGAACGATCGATATCCTTCAAATAAGACGGAGTTTGGGACTCCTAAATCTTCCAAAGAAAGTTTTCCATTTTAAAAAATAGCTTTCAGGTTCGTTAAGATTCTGACCTTAATTAAAATTAGAGAAAAAAATGATAAAATATTTTAATAAATTGAATAAAATGATAAAATATAATAAAATATTTTTAATGATAAAAAAATAATAGAAGTATTTGATTATCTGTGTCTAACAATTAGAATCTAATCTTATTCTTAAATACGAAATGTTCAAGATTTTATCTTTCGCACGCTGCAAAAATTGTCCTAACGAATCGTTGGGACAAGTGTCAAAAATGTCACAACAAATTTTTTTCAGTTATTTTCTTATTAGGAAATAAATCGGTGAAGCGACTTTCTTATGCTTAACATGTCTTTTCTCTATTAAAAATTTCACTGTAACATTTTCTATCACTTGTCCCAACGATTCGTTAGGACAATTTTTGCAGTGCAGAAATACATTTTTGATTCCTACCTCAGAAACATTAATAATTCTGGTAATGAACGATGTTTCTTCATAATTGGTATTTCATCGCTGTCAAAAACTCCCAAAAAATCAAAATCATCTTTGTTACGAAGAAGACAGTCGTTTAAATACATGTTTTGAAGAGACCAGAATTCTTTTTTTTTAATTTTAGACCACAGTCTGCAAAACAAATAGCGTGATTATTTGTCAGTTAAAAAAGTATATATATAATATATATATATATATATATATATATATATATATATATATATATATATATATATATATATATATATATATATATATATATATATATATATATATATATATATTTATAATTTGAGTCATTGAATAAGTGAAGCTATACCCAAAACGTCGACAGGTCAAAAGGCCGACACTTTTGAAAAAAAATCTGTCGTTCACTTTCTCATCAATGTGAAGTGTCTATGATTTGACCATACGATTAAAAAATTGTGTCGACTGTTTGACCAACATCGTATTTTTTTTATATCGATATGTAAGTCTATTTTTTTTTATTATAATAATTATAAATATATAATTTTAATTTTCAATATAATATTTTAGTAAATGTATGGCACACGTACATTTGCTTACGGGGGCGGAGCCCCCTATATTCCCCCGACCCGTGACTGGTAATGATAAATATCTATCGATTATCTATCGATTAATCGATATCGATTTATTGTGTCGACGATTTGGACGAGTTGTAAAAAAATGTTGTCGGCTCTTTGACCTTACCTAAACAAGTTGTCGGCGTATTGGACGAGTGACAAAATTTCGTTAGTGGCATGTCGGCCTTTTGACCTGTCGACTATCTTCCCTGTCGACGTTTTGGGGTAATCCCGAATAGAAGATGACTTTCAGTGAATAAGCTTGAGCAATGATGCAGGTCTTTGGTTAGCATACAATTAATTTTTCCCTTTTTATTATATTGTCTTTTTGATAAAAAAGTATATATATATATATATATATATATATATATATATATATATATATATATATATATATATATATATATATATATATATATATATATATATATATATATATATATATATATATATATATATATATATATATATATATATATATATATATATATATATATATATATATATATATATATATATATATATATATATATATATATATATATATATATATATATATATATATATATATATCTATATATATATATATATATATATATATATATATATATATATATATATATATATATATATATATATATATATATATATATATATATATATATATATATATATATATATATATATATATATATATATATATATATATATATATATATATATATATATATATATATATATATATATATATATATATATATATATATATATATATATATGAGTGTGTGTATATGTATGTGTTTGTGTTTGCGTGTGTGTGTGTGTGTGTGTGTGTGTGTGAGTGTGAGTGTGTGTGTATGAAATGTGAGCTGATATAATCAGTGAGAGTCTTAAAAATGATGAGCATCAAATATATTACACATAATAATATAACATTGAATCCTTTTTTTAAAACAAAATTAAATTATTAAATAAAATTTAAATAAAATTTTAGTTTTCTCTCCTGAAAAAGTTCGTATTTTTGAGTTGTAGAAATATTTTAGAGGTGCATTATTATTATTATTATTATTATTATTATTATTATTATTATTATTATTATTATTATTATTATTATTATTATTATTATTATTGTTATTATTATTATTATTAATTATTATTGTTATTATTAATTATTATTATTATCAGTTTTATTTTAATTATTATTATTATTATTAATTATTAATTATTAATATATTATTATTAGTATTAATTATTATTATTATTATTATGGTTATAATTATTATTATTATTATTATTATTATTATTATTATTATTATTATTATTATTATTATAATATACATGCACTGTAATAAAATATAATTCTTACTTGTGGTTCCTATTAGTATAAAAACTGACCTTATAAAAGTTCCTTCTTCAACAACTGGAGGAGGGTAATGAAAAGTGATGACTTTAACTATTCCTTCTTTTTCGTAGAAATCGAGGACTTTTTTGACGTTTTTGTGACATTTTATTTCGTAGAGAAAAATTTTCGAAGCTCCCAAAATTTTCATGATTTCTACCCATTCGATAAGGCGGGTGGAGAAATCATCGTTATAGTAAAATAAAGCTTTACCACAAATTCCAACAGTTAGGTTTTTGCTGTAAAATTAATATTTTGCATTAAAATATATAATTAAATTATAAATTTATAGGAATGCATAATTAAATTATAAATTCTTCTGCTATAGTCATCATTACAGTAAAATAAAGCTTTATCACAAATGCCAACAGTTAGGTTTTTGCTGTAAAATTAATATTTTGCATTAAAATATATAATTAAATTATAAATTTATAGGAATGCATAATTAAATTATAAATTCTTCTGCTATAGTCATCATTACAGTAAAATAAAGCTTTATCACAAATGCCAATAGTTAGGTTTTTGCTGTAAAATTAATATTTTGCATTAAAATATATAATTAAATTATTAAATTTGTAGGAATATATAATTAAAATTATAAATTCTTCTGCTATACTTTAAGTGCTTTAACAAATAATGTATTTTTGCTGTATTTATTTTGCATTATATTAATTAAATTATAAATTTATAATATAATAATTAAAATTCTTTTGCTATAGCAAACTCATACTTTTGCAACTAATGTATTATTTCATTATATTGATATAAGGTGACCTTCACTCTTAGTTATATTACTTAGTCGATTAGTACTCTAAGAAATCGTTTAAATACAAAGAACAAATTTTCTTTTTATTCATTTTAATACAACTCAATAACCCCAGAGATTATTTTCAAGCATGTAAAGGTATTTGCAAATCTTTAAGATAACATGTTGGCAAAATATTCAATGGCTGGATATAAAAGAAGAAAAAAAAAGAGAAACAACGGAAGTTATATTTTTAAGGTGAAATCGCTTATCATAATTGTTAAGGGTACTTTGTATCACTTTACTTTAATGTTAAATGGCAAAAAAAATAAAATAAAATAAAAAATAATTGAAACAATTCAACCTATAATACTGCATGACCATGTCAAACTAGTGAGATGCATGTAATTACTTTCTCCCTTGATGAGACATCGTGCTACTCGCCAGCCAACACTGTATCATTCAAATAGCAAATAGATATGAGACTGAGACCACCATTTCATTTAATTATATGGATAAACCATTAAATTTTATACATTTACAATCTATGGTAGGTCTTAGAGAAATGTAAATACTTAAAAGGTTTGAAAATAATGGAAAACCTTTTGCTGAGTAAATTTTATAACTTCATTTAAAAAACTTAAAA
>SEYY01002742.1:0-2500 GCA_009176605.1 Armadillidium nasatum
GTATCCTTGACAGCCTTGTGAAAAACTCAACATACTTGGCCTTTTTGCTAACTTATTATCCTTTTCCTTACTTACACTGCTAAACTCTTTCCTCCTTTGGGTTCATCCAATCACCTTCTTATCTCTGTATTTTATCCTGTTTCAAATCTCCGCAAGAAGTTTTTTCATTTCGATGATTCTAACTGGTCTGACTTGGGGTTGTACTTTTCTGATTTTCCATGGAATGATTAGTTTCCGTAAGAGGGGTCCCTCGAAATGTGCAAAGCGTATATGAAAGGTGATTCTGTCTGGCATGGAGGCGTACATTCCACATTATTTCACTTCTACCAAACTTTACAAGCTTTGATTTAATTCTACGTCTCAGGAATGCTGCCTTTAGGAACTACGTTGTCTTGAAGCTCGAGAAACTCGTGCAACTTATATCTCATCGAATCGTGCAAAATCTATTCTCTTAATCATTCTGTTTAAAATGCAATAATCTTTCTGGTTCTTTTTCCTCACGCCCTTTCTGGCATTTTGCAAAAAATGTCACTCTAACTTTGCTTCTTCCTCTTTCCCTCCTCTAGTATCTTCTGATGGTACAACTGCCGTTTAGTAATCCTCTTAATTTGAACTCTTCGCTCAAACTTATGCAACTAATTCAACCTTAGACGATTTCGGAACTGTTCCTACTCCTTCATACCCCTCCATCTCATTTATGCCTGAAATAGTAATTTCTTCTAGATATGTCAATTCTGCTCTTTCTCTCTCTCTCTCTCTCTCTCTCTCTCTCTCTCTCTCTCTCTCTCTCTCTCTCTCTGATCTTAACACTAAGAATGCGCAAGGTCCTGATGGTATCACTCCTGTGGTTCTCAATACTTGTGCTTCCGAGCTTGTACTCTGCCTTGAAAAACACCTTTTCAATAATTACTCGTCACATCTTGCATTCAGTCTATTTATTTCGTCTATGTCTTTCTCCTTCAACTTCCCTTCTTGCTGGAAAAGTGCGCTCGTTCAGCCTGTGCCGAAGAAAGAGGATCCCTCTCAACCCTCCAACTACCGACCCATTTGTTTAACCTCCGTTCTTTCTAAAGTTTTCAAATCTATCCGTAACAGGAAGATTTGGAAACATCTTAATTCTTCTAACCTTATATCTGATCGCCAGTATGGCTTTAGTAAAAAACGCTTAACTGATCTTTTTTTCCTTCTTTCTGACTCTTGGTCCTCTTCTCTTCGGCATTTCGGTGAATCTTTTGCTGTTGCGCTGATCATATTGAAAGCTTTCGATAGAAGCCGGCACAAAGCTTTCATTACCAAATTTCCTTCTTTCGGAGTTTATCCTTGTCTCTGACTTCCTTTCCAGTCGTTCTATAGCAGCCCGTTTTTTAACATATTATTGCTTACTTTCATTTTAACTTTGTTAAGATGTCTTAGTGTTTTACTTTTTATTGTTCTATAAAGTGGTTCCCTGTATTATATTGATAGTGCACGAACGAATTTAGTGTTCTTAAAAAGTTACTAATATATATATATATATATATATATATATATATATATATATATAATATATATATATATATATATATATATATATATATATATATATATATATATATATATATATATATGACCAACACTTGAATAAGAAGCATTAAAACCTAATAGAAAATTTATATAACACTAGTATTTCATATTTTATTTATACTTTCGCTCTTATTGTAATTTTAACGTCCATAAAGAGCACCTGGATTGGCAATATTTTAACGAAGTTTCTTTACTTCTAAACTCAAAATTTAATCATCCTTCAATCATTCCCTATTTGAAGAACTCGTAAAGCCTTTCATAGAAGAACTCGAAAAAGACCTTTTCAATACTTACTCGTCAATAAAAATAAAAATTTCTTATTTTAATAGACGTTTTTATTCGTTGGCAACTGCTCTCTTTTTGTTATTGTTTTTGGAAGTGTTTTCATTCTTGAAGGATTTTATTAGTAATTTCATTTTCATTATTATTATTATTATTATTATTATTATTATTATTATTATTATATTATAGGAGGATTCAAAGCAACAATTATAATAAGTTTATAGTCTTTTTGTATTACTTTGTAATTGTTATTTTAAATTAAAAAACTTTCGGAAAACGAAAGTCAATACAAAATTATTTTTTTATTTTTTTTTTAAAAAAAATTTTTTAAAATCTTTTGTTATTTAAAAATTTTAAATTTTAAATTTATAATATTAATATTATATAATATATATATATATATATTATATATATATATATATATATATATATATATATATATATATATATATATATATATATATATATATTATATACTATACACCATATCTCGCAAGATGCAGGGTTGTGTCGGGTGAAGAAACTTCATATTCCTGCAACCGTATGCGGGAAGAAGAAGAAGAAGAAAAAAAACTGGTTTAAAAGGTTCCCAGCGTCTAGAATTATGCGAAGAATTAATCCTCATTTGTTCTGACTGCGTCGAAATCCCCATCAT
>SEYY01002742.1:7500-35000 GCA_009176605.1 Armadillidium nasatum
TATATATATATATATATATATATATATATATATATATATATATCAAAAAAACTTCCAAAAACTGGAATAAGAAATGAACTCTTTCATTCCTACCTTTGCAAAACTACATCTGGACGATGCCAGACGTACGATTATTCCAGGCGTACGATTTTGTAAAGTGTATTAAAAAAACTATGATTTAGATACGTATTAAAATTATTATAAGAATTTTTTTTTATTTCCCAATTTTTTTTACTCAAAATTCGCCAAGGATTTCAAAAATATAATCCTTTTTAACGTATGTTTCGTAGTTTTTGTAATATTAATGGAAATCAAAGTAAACTTTCGTGGGGTGGTGCCCGCCACAATTCCCTCACAAACATACCAATTCTTATCTTTCAACCCCTTTCACCACCGCCCTCCATCTCACTCTGTAATATATATATATATATATATATATATATATATATATATATATATATATATATATATATATATATATATATATATATATATATATATATATATATATATATATATATATATATATATATATATATATATATATATATATATATATATATATATATATATGTGATTGATCGGATGTCATTTTTCCTAATTTGCGGATGATGGGATGTCGAATTTTGGAGAAGTGCGGATGCGGATTCGGATGCGGATGTTAAATTTTCGAAAGTGCGGATGCGAATGCGGATGTTGAATTTTGATAAAGTTCGGATGCGGATGCGGATGTTGAATTTTCGAAAAGTGCGGATGCGGATGCGGATTTTAATTTTGATGAGGATGCGGATTCGGATGCGGATTTTAATTTTGATGAGGATGCGGATGCGGATGCGGATGTTAATTTTGATGAATATGCGAATGCGTATGCCATCACTAATATATATATATATATATATATATATATATATTATATATATATATATATATATATATATATATATATATATATATATATATATATATATATATATATATATATATATATATATATATATATATATATATATATATATATATCACCTATCACCTATCCCACTTTCGTAGGGTGGTGCCCGCCACAATTCTCCTACAAACATACCTATTCTTACCTTTCAACCCCTTTCACCACCGCCCTCCATCTCTCTCTGTCTCCACAAATCTTCTACCCTCTTCTTAACTCAAATTACTTACATCAAAATCTCTCTCACTCCATCCATCCATCCATCTCCACTTCGGCCTTCCCTTCCCCCTACCCCTATCCACATCGGATCTAAGTACCTTGCCCACCATTCTGTCCTCATTCATTCTACACGTAAGTCCAAACCATTTTAGCACACTCTCCTCCTCTCTATCAATTACACCCTTCTTCCATTTATACATCTCCCTTATTCTTTCATTGTGGACTGTTCATAGCAATTGTTCATGGCAATATTGGTTAAAGAAATTTGAGACGATAGTTAGAGGGTTGAGAGGGGTCCCCCTTTTCGGCACAGGCTGAATGAGCGCACGTTTCCAGTAAGAAGGGAAGGTTGAAGTAGAAAGAAATAGACAAAATAGTTTACCAAGGAAGGGTGCAAGCTCTGAAGCATAAGTTTTGAGAACTACAGGAAGGATACCATTAGGACCGTACGCCTTCCTAGTGTTAAGTTTTGAGGGAGCAGAAAAGACGTCTTTAGAATATATATATATATATATATATATATATATATATATATATATATATATATATATATATATATATATATATATATATATATATATATATATATATATATATATATATATATATATATATATATATATTAGTGATGGATCGGATGTCATATTTTCTGATTTGCGGATGCGGATGCGGATGTCGAATTTTGGAGAAGTGCGGATGCGAATGCGGATGTTGAATTTTCGAAAATGCGGATGCGAATGTTAAATTTTCGAAGATGCGGATGCGGATGCCATCACTAATAAATATATATATATATATATAAATTGTTTTTTTAAATAAAAAATTTGATTTTAATTTTATTAGAATTATTATATTTCAAATGTGTCAGCTTGTGTTCCTCTTATAAACAATTTAAGAACCTGACACTTTTATCTTACGAAATGCCTAATTGTAATTAGCTCCAACCTTCCACAAAATACACAAAGGAAGAAAATGGCAGCCCACTTGATTTTAATTTACTTAAAGTGACTATTTGGGAGAGCATCACTGGTGTTGAACTTGTGATGGACTGAACTCTGAAGGCCAGTATTTTGTCTGACGGGGGGACGGCATATACCCTTAGTTGGTTAGGTCCCCTCTCTAAAACAAAACAAACAAAATTTACTCAAACTTGATATATAACTTTCTAGCTACGTAACTAAATGGTTATATATTTACTCACTACGTTGGGCACTAAGATATATTCACCAACTTTATTTGGTTATTATGCTACCTATGGTTAGGTCCGCTCTCTAAAACAAAAACAAAATTTACTCAAGCTTGAAATATAACTTTCTAGCTACCTAACTAAATGATTATATATTTACTCACTACGTTGGGAACTAAGATATATTCACCAACTTTATTTGGTTATTTTTATTGTGCTACCTAAGCAATTTATTCATATTACTGGCCACATATTATATTACTGGCCATTCTTTTAACATGTCATACTCCTTTCTATGAGGCTTATCAATATACTGGGAGTGGAATTCAAGAAGCATACTGTATGCAAGTATACCTACCATCGTTTGCTTACGTCTGGTGAAGTTTTGCCCTTATTCAGACAGCATTTCTATCATGGGGCTTCTAAATCTTGAAAAAGATTATTCCCATTGTCATAAAGTAAAAGCAGCAAGCTATAATCAGGAAACCTAATTTGGTAAGTAAATTTGAAGTGGCATCATTTCTATATGATTTCTTGATTGTCCTTTATATAAAGGATACCCCACATAGGCAAAGTTCCCAATCTTATTAATATTTATATACAGTTTGAAAATCATTGTGACCACATTTGGTATTGATCCACAAGACACAAACTAAAGCATTTGATATTATTTACATTGTGAGTTGTGACTAGGTTATAACTTAAATTTCATTAATGTTTACATTTTGATTTAAAACCTGGAAAGCCAGATTAAAAATTTTTATTTCCATTTTTCAGTTCTGGGCTGGTTTTGCCATTTTGATGGAGTATTCAACCACAATAATCTGTTCTATTGTTCTATAGTAACTTGAATGTACAGTTTAATAAAATTGAAAGTAATTTTTTTTTCTTTTTTTTTTAATTCATTAGATTCCCATATTTGAGTCATTTTCATTGTCATAAAGTCCAACTTATAACTTTAAGTTTAAGAATTTTAATTTCTTAAAAATCTTTAATACATTTTTGAATATTTCAGATTACATTGTTGTTTTTTTTTTTTTTTTTTGTAAATGGAACCCCTGGTGGGACCTTTTGCTAACTTTCCTCTTACATAGAAATCTCCAAAGCCTGCTTCTGGTTATTTGATTTAGTCTCTTGGTCAGTGGTTTGAAGTATGGTCAGGATATAGGTTTGGTATGAAACTTGAGTACCATACCATATAAATATTTTACTTTTAAGGTTATTTTAATAGTAATAACTTGATAATTTGACCATAGATTCATATGATTCAAGGGTTGAAAGTAATTATATTTCTAGTATCTCTGAAAGTCCTTCTGATGAGCTAATAATTATAAAAAATCTTATAAATAGAAGAGGAGCAAAAAGGTCCTCGTGTACAAAACTAATGAATAATGTTTATTCAAAACTGTCATCTCTCTCATTAGAAGAGAAATATTCATATGCTGAGACTTTAAAAAGAATTTAAGTCTGAGCTTAAAGAGTTAAATGATTTAATATCTGAAAAATTTGTGCTTTGCCCTGAGTATGATTTTAAAAGACAGGAAGAAATTGATAAGAAAAATTCAGATTATCATGTTAATTTAGGAGTTCTAATAAATACTCTTGAAAATTCACTAAGTCAAAATTCAAATCAGTCATTTCTTGTTCCATCAGGAAATTCACAAAATGTAAAATTTCCCCCTATAGATTTGCCTACATTTGAATAGCCAACCAGAGAATTTAGACCAATTTCTTTTTGCATTTGAAAGTATTATGAGTACCCGTAGTTTTTCCCCATTTGAAAAATATAGGTATTTGGTAAAGCAGGTGTTCTGGTCCTGCTAAATCATACATTGAGAAGTCTTAAAAGTTGAAGACCAAGACTATGATGTGGCTAAAAATTTATTAATTAAGGCATATTCTTTAAAAAATAGGGCAACAATTTTCAGTAATAGAAAAAATTACAAAGTTGAAATTACAAAATGTCACTAATATGATGACATGGGTAAGTGAAGTAAGGGTTTTAAAGGATCAGATGGCTAGATTAAGTATAGATAGCAATATTTTTATGCAATATTTTGTTTGGCAAGGATTTCAGAGAAAATAAAAAATTCTTTTATGACTGTAAATAATGATGCCAAACCGGATTTAAATGCTATTGTGGACTCCTCATTTGAGGTACTAAATAGACTTAAGGAGTGCACAAAGCAAGATAAGAACTTTGTTCCTATAAAAAACCATGTTGCTGAAACTCATGATAAAAAGACTGTAAGCTTAGCAGCTGCAGTAGATTTAGGTAATAAAAATGTGTCTGGCAGATCCTCAAAGTGTATTTTATGTCAACATTTAAAATATAATGGGTATGATTCACATTATATAAGTCAGTGTCCTAAATTTAATACTCCTGAAAGTAGAGTTAAGAAAATAATTGAAATTGGTGGTTGCATTTTGTGCAGTTTGCTAAATCATGATAAATCCCATTGTAAGTTTAAGTTTAGAAAACCCTATTATAAGTGTAATGCACAAAATCATACATGTTTTGTGAATTAAAACTAAAAATATAGGTACTAATGTAAAGAGTAAAAAGATTTCAAATACATCTCAAAATGAGACTACACTGCAAAAAGTGTCGCAAGGAATTCCTAATGAATAGTTGTCACATCGCATGTCCCAAAGATTTGTTAGGACATTTGTTGTGACAAAATGCCACTTGTCCCATTGAATTTTGAACCTCCTTTCTTTAGGAATTTTCATTTTGTCCCAATGATATTTTTGATTGTCCCAACAATGTCTCAATAAAATTTTTTCTATTTATTATTTTTGAAAACCATACAAATATTATTATTTAAAATACTTTTCTATATCAAAAAACCCTCACTGTAACCATTTTTTTGCATTCAGATCCCATATAATTTATTAAAAGTTTTACTTCATTTTATTGATATCTATATTTCATAAAATCAGTTACATTTTAAGCAAAAATTTCATAAAATTTCCTTTTTCATCAATCCAGTCGATTGTTATTTCAATTATAATATTGGGTTTAAATATGCGACAAAAATTTGAATACTTATTGCAAATACACCGAGTCAGATTTTGTGATAAAAAATTTTCGAATATGCTTAGAGGAAATATTTAAGTGTTTTAAAATTGGAAAATGATTATAATTGAAAAGAATTTTAAATAAATTAGTGTAATATAATCCTTATAAACACTAAAATTTAGAATGAAATTAGAAATAGTATATATGAATTAAAATCTTAAAAAAAGTATCACATGTGGTATACAAAAAAAGGAAAAACACACACAATATATTACAAGTTATATTACGGAACTTACAAAAATATTGTAAAAAATACGTAATACAGATTATTTATTGTAAGTAACGAAAAGGTTGTAAAAATTACTTAATGTGTTTAATAATTGTAAAAATAAAAATAAGAATTTTCATATCTTAATTGAAAATGAAATAAAAATAATCATAATTTAAACAAAAATTAATACCTTTTTATATTATTTTACTCACATGAGTTGAATATTTCAACACATAAGGGTGGCTCAAATAATGTTTAAAATGCGTACTAATTTTTCTAACTGTAAATTACTTTAAAATTTTTGGTTTGTTAAAAGAGATTGCAGCAGCCCTAAATATTGGCCATAATTTTTGGGATATGATAGATTTTTTAAATACACACAAAATGCAATAACTGATACTTCAAGCATGCAGAATTTTTCATATTTTACACACTTGTTCTTAGAAATCTGTATTATACAATCTCCAAGTGAAAAAGTGTTTTCAACCCTTAAGCATGGCCCATAATAAATGCTGTTGGCAATGTCCTTGAGTGATGAATATTCTTTTATAAATAAACAGTCAATGTCTGGGCCAAGATGCTGAACAAGATCCATCAGATGATTAATTGACATTTCCTTCTAAGTTTTCTACAAAGAGTTTTCAAGCACTCACGCATATGAGATATTCTTCTTCATGATCAATTCGACTTCTTGCACAAGCTGTGAAAAGAAACAGCATTGAGTTCATAATGTTATATTCTATTACACACATCAAAAACTTTAAACTGATAATTGACAGCAAAATGATAAAGTATTCAATTGATACTTTTTAATTAAAAGTATAATACGCTAGCAAATATTAAAAAAAAAATTTAAAAGCTATTTTAAATACATCTCTCAATTTTTACAACTAGACTAGAAAGATTTTATTTACTAAATTTCAAAATGAAACTACTAACTTAAAAATAAAAATAACAATGTTGATATTCCTGTAAGTAAACACAATAAAAACAGTGCTATAAATATTTGTAATAAGATATTTGATAATCAAATTATACTAGAATGAATTTAGAATAAAAGGTGAGAATAGTTATTATACATACAGCTTGCGGATGATGCAGGTATTCAGGATGTATCTTCATCTTCATTAATTGCTAAATCTCTTCGTAATGAAAAAGTTTCTTTTAAAGCATGTAGAAGATCACTGATTTTCCAGTCATTCAAGGAACGATTCTATATATATATATATATATATATATATATATATATATATATATATATATATATATATATATATATATATATATATATATATATATATATATATATATATATATATATATATATATATATGATTGATAAGGTATAAAACCCAGAAAAATTTAATTGTAATTTCATAAAAATATCAATAATTAACTTTGGACATGGTAATCACCTTCAAGATTTCAAGGATTTCTTCTTTACTTAAATCAAAATTGTAATTGCTTCTTCTCAACCTCTCGCGTCTTTTTTCTTCTATCTTATGTTGTTGTGAGAACACTCTGGAGAAAACAAAAGAAAAATTTTAAACTTTAAAATTAAAAATACTAGGCTATACTACAAATATGTAATTTTGAAAGATTGCTAGATTAAATCTTTGAATATGTTTGCTCATACCAGAGGACCCTTAGATCTGTGCTTTCTCAGAAGATTTTGAGGCTCTTTTAACATCTTTGGGTAGGTTTCTAGAAGTTTCCTTTGAAGCTGAGAATACCCAATGCCCTGCACATTCCGATTAGACGACATTAACAAACTTTCATTACTGAAAAAAATTAAGATATTGAACCTCATTATTGGGGGTTATTTATTATACACAATATAAAAGAGTGAACACAAAGAAAAATACACTTACTAAAGCTTCAGTTTCACTTTTATTACCATAAGATTTTAAAAAATTACATTGAAAAATATGAAGGTTAAAATAATTTAAATATATTACTTCAAGCAAGAGGCTTTCACTTTACATATTTCATAGTGAACTGTGTAAACAGCAATAAATTTTAACAAGTTACTTACTCTAAATAATATATTTCATTCACAAGGAGGTTAAATATGGTCTTTCATTCTGTTTCTCCAAGATCATCTTCATTTAAATATGGCATGACTTGTGAACTGAAAGTAGGAAGTTTAAGTTTCGAGAACAGTATTTCCTTTATGGTTTGTTTGCCAGGTGTTGCAGCTCTATCACATCATCATGTACACTAAACTGCAAATCCAAAGTGACACATAAAAACTTGAAAATATACTTCATTACTTACTAATGAATGTAAAATTACAAGTTAAATAATTTTAAATTATCTCTGGATAACGAGAAGAGGGAATCATAACGTGTAACTTTTTTTTCAATATAATAACATAAGAGAGTATCGGGCATTTCTAGTTCGGAATATGTTATGCATATAATATCACAAAGAATATTGCATTCATAAGTCATAATTGTTTTATTATACTTATTGCTTACTTTTTTACATACAAAAGATATTTTACCACTTTTTAGGACAATTTCTTCAATAAACAATATTGTTATTTTTTCTTCTTGTTTCAAAATAAAATCACCAGCTCTGTAAGACTTCATATTAATAACATCAGATAATGTAAATATTGAATTGTTCACATCATGATCCTCTTTAAATATGTTGGTGACAATTTTGCTTTCACCAACAATTTTATAATGTTCTGAAACATCAAACTTTGGTTGTCCATTGAAATGGAAAAAATTGTAAGTTAATTCCATACAAAACATTTCACTAACTGAATATGATTAATTTTTGTAATTATACCATTTTTCTGCTTTATTACATTATGTTTGGCTTCCTGTCTTATACATATGTAATGTCCTGGCCCATGTGTCTTCAACTGTTCAACAAGATGCAATAAACATATGCATTTTTGGTATAAAATTTTTATTAGTATACAATTCAAGAAATAAAATTTGATGATTTCTTATCAATTTCTTACAAACATTCAATGTCGAAGCAGACACTCGTTGTGACCATACTATTTTTGTAATTGCCAAGATTAACTTAAAGCATTTAACATTTGCATTGTTTTGAACACCTTGCAAATGTAAAAATATGGGTAAATGTAAAGCTAATACAAAAAGGGATTTTGAAGTACTTTTTACATTGAAATCATTTGAAGAAAAGTCTTTGGGATATTCAGAGGTTTTAATGCTTCTGTGATATTTAAATGACTGTAGACAGTTATTCAGTTTTTCTCGCTGAATTAGTTTTTCCCTTCATAAGTGAAGTAAGCATAAGTTGAATTTCCTTAACAACAATACCTTCAAACAAAACATGCATCGGATCAAACAAGGAATCGCGTATTGGGTTGAAATGTTTAATATCAGAAAGCATTCCCTTATGGTTTATTCCCCATTCACTTGACAATGCTTGATATTTTTCAAAATTTGAAGTTCGAACTAACTCTTTTTTTCCCCTTTCAACATGTTCTTTAAACGTTCTAAGAGAACACTGTTCATGATATACCTTTTTATGATATGATCTCGAATCCTCATTACATTTATGACAATTCTTAATCACAAAAGGGCTAAAACTCTTTTTAAATCCTAATATCTGATGCAAGGCAAGAGCATCTGCATGAAATGCATATAAATATCCATGGAATAATTTTCCACAAATTTCAATTCCAGACTGCAATAATTTTAGATCATTTTTTAATCAAAAAATTTTGACATATCTGCTTTCTGTAAAACTGTAGAATTTGCAACTCCCAAAAAATAAGTATGTGAAATTTTGGATCTTAACTCTGGTGGTATATTTATGAAATTACAATAAACCAAACATAGTTTATTATAACCTCTATTCTTTCCTAATGGATTACACAATTCTATTTCATCCATATTGTATGAACAGAAAAATTTGAACCATCAACAATATCTTTCATCACACAATTCGTATAATTAGAAGAAACTGGCGAATTTAAATATTGTTGTAAATGTGGATGTTGCAAATCATTATTAGTGTGGGCCTTAGTAAAATACTGTTTTTATTCAAGAATGATTTTCTTTTAAAATCTGAATTAATTTCTGGGAGTTTCTCATTCATAATATGCTCAAAAGTTGAAATAACTTTGTCAATAGCAATTCGAGGAACTTTATGCTTACACTGCAACTCGAGTGAAAGATTCCCAATGAGCGATACTTTATCTATATTGGAAAGATCAGTTATAACTGGTTCTGTGATAACCTCACTATTTAAATTTGTTTCAAAATTTTCTAATATACATGAATGCTTCCGAAGGCTTAAAGAATTAAAAAAGGATTCTGTACAGATTAAACACTTTGTTGGCGTTTTGGACTTATCGAAATGAGTTTTCCTAATATGAAGTATTGTTTGTTTTTTATTTAAAAATTTGCAGTTGCATCTACAACAAATAAACTTATACAAACATCTCACCTTCTCAGCAACTGGTTCTTCACTATTGTTTTCAATTTTGTCACGCTTAGTTTCACTGAATGAAGTACTGGGTAAATCAATGTCAATTGGAACAGAAACAGGAGAGACGGAAACATTTTGAAAAACTACCTCTTCATTCACATGTTCCATTGGAACTTGGATATATATATATATATATATATATATATATATATATATATATATATATATATATATATATATATATATATATATATATATATATATATATATATATATATATATATATATAATAATTAATTTTTTTATTTTTTTTTTTAAAAAAAAAAATTTTTTTTAAGGAAAATTTAAAATTTAAAAAAAAAAAAAAAAAAAACTTGTGGTGGTTGGAGGCAGGATTTGGAAAATGATCTGGCTGAAGTCTAATAACTACAATAAATAACTGAGCCAGATCTTGTATATATATATATATATATATATATATATATATATATATATATATATATATATATATATATATATATATATATATATATATATATATATATATATATATATATATATATATATAGATCAGTAAGATAGGAAAGTATGTCACCAGTTGACCTCGAGCGTCGAAAGCCATACTGGTGATCAGAGAGAAGAGAATGAGACTCCAAATGATCCAGAAAATGAGAGTTGAGGAGAGTTTCAAAAATTTTAGACAGAACACAAGTGAGAGCTATAGGTCGATAGTTAGAAGGGTCAGAGCGACTACCTTTTTTCGGGATCGGCTGAACAAAAGCACGCTTCCAGCATTGAGGAAAAGTATTAGTATTAAGGCATAGAGAGTAGAGCTGAACGAGGACAGGGGCCAACTCGGAAGCACACTCCCTCAGAACACGAGGGGGAATGCCATCCGGGCCACTGGCCTTCCTGACGTTCATAGATTTCAGGATCCCATGCACCCGATCATGAGTAATTACAGGTGGAGGCATGGGACACCTGATAGGAGAAGGAGTAGGAGGAGGGATGCCAGAATCGATCAGGGTGGAATTAGATGAAAAAAGGAGGCCGAAGAGATTAGCCTTTTCAGAAGGAGTATTAGCTACAGAACCATCAGAGCGAATAAGAGGAGGAAAGGCAGATTTACAGAAGTTGTTAGAGATATTTTTGACAAGAGGCCAGAAATTTTTATCAGTAGGAGAGCCATGGAGGTCAGCGCACTTCCTTTTTATGAAAGCACGCTTAGTCCGTCGAAGAACATCCCTGCAACGATTCCGAGCCGAATGAAAATTAGCAAGAGTGATAGGAGAAGGAGAGTTTTTCCATTCACGATAAGCATTGTCTCTCTCCCGAAGGGCAAGAGAACAATTGCCATCGAACCAAGGATTTTGAGAAAAAGATTTAGTTGAAGATGGAATGAATCTGCCCATCCCGTCAAGGATTACGGCCCCTACCTTTTCAGCAGAGACAGAAGCGTCCCCCGAGACAAAGCAATATTCACTCCAATGATAGTTAGCAAAGAAGCGGCGCATTGCCCCCCAATTAGCCCGATTAAAGTGCCAGAAAGTACGTTTAGGGCATGGTGGAGCTGTTGGAGAGAAAGCATTATAACTAAGAGCTATAAGATTATGGTCAGAGTTACCAATAGGAGGGAAAATGGTGTATTTATAACTAGAAGGAGTAGAGGTGAAGCATAAATCAAGTGTATTCAAGAATTGGTTAGGACGATCTGGAATGTGTGTGGGTTCCCTAATCAACTGCTCTAGATCGTTAAGAATGCTGAATGATTTGGCCTCCCTCCCACCTGTATCAGTGTGAGAGGAACCCAACCACTCAGTGTGGTGTACGTTGAAATCTCCTAAATAGAGGACCTCAGCATTTGGATGAGAAGAAGTGACAGTCTCGTGAGTAGTAGTAAGATATTGAAAAAAAAACTGGAAAATCTGTTCCATTAGGGGAGCAGTAGCAGAAACACAAGATAATTATAGTAGTAGGAAGACAGATTTTAAGCCATAAAACATCGAAATTAGGAGATTGTAGATTTACGAGACGTGTCACAGGAGTGTTAATGTTAATATAGGCACAGACTCCACCATTTAGACGGAAATTATGAAAAAAGTTGTAGTCAGAGACATTAAGATTGCTAGAAAAAGAATCCCTGTCCAGCTGGGTCTCAGACAGAAGCAAAAGGTTAGGACGAGAGGAAGAGAGGTGGTGTTCAACAGACGCTAGATTAGAATGAAGGCCACGGACATTAGCAAAGGTAATAGAAAACCCCCCTCCTACGCCCAACCCCACGATCACTCAGATTTGACATTCAAAAAACAAAAAAACAAAAAAAACGCAGACACACACAGTCACGGACACATGCACGCACGTACGCACGCACACACGCACTCACTCACGCGCACACGCACTCACTCACGCGCACACGCACTCACGCACTCACGCACTCACGCAAGTACACAGTAACGTAAACCAACATTAAAAACAAAATAATTAATATTAAAATTATTAAAACTATTAAAAGATCAATAATTAAAAATAATAAAGCTATAATTATCTAAACAAATTGTAAAGTATATTTATGCTAAGGAAATTCAGTTAAAAGACAGTAGAAAATATATAGTAAATATAAATAGTAAAAGTTTAATTAGGTTAAAACAATACTTATCTGAAAATGACGATCTTCACGGACAACCTATAATAATTAATTTAAAACACTATGAGATTAAAACACCAAGAGATTAAACACAGCTAAGCACTTATATATATATATATATATATATATATATATATATATATATATATATATATATATATATATATATATATATATATATATATATATATATATATATATATATATATATATATATATATATATATATGGTCAGATTGCACAAGAGTGGCCATTCATAACTCAAAAACTACTAAGCCTACACTAAAAAGGATTATATTTTTGGAATCCTTGTCGAATTTACAGTAAGAAATTAAGAAAAAAAAAGCAAAAATTATATAATAATTACGTAAATTTTAGTTATTTATGTTTAAAAAATGGATGTTGCAGTTTTAAGCACTTAAATATTTAAAAAACGAAGCCTATGCTCTACGGGGGGCTCTGCCCCCCGTACCCCCCGACCCGTGAGTGATGATGATATTGTCGACTACTTTTCCTGTAGACGATTTTTAGTGTAGGGTTAGTAGTTTTTGATTATTTAGTATTAAATTTAGTATTAAATAACTAAAATTTACGTAATTATAAAAAAATTTTTGCTTTTTTTTTTTTTTAATTTTCTTACTGTAAATTCGACAAGGATTCCAAAAATATAATTCTTTTTAGTGTAGGCTTAGTAGTTTTTGAGTTATGAATGGCCACTCTTGTGCAATTTGGCCTATATATATATATATATATATATATATATATATATATATATATATATATATATATATATATATATATATATATATATATATATATATATAACACAAACACACACACACAAACAACATACCTGACTTAATTTCATGTTTTGATGGAGAGTGGTCACAATGTGCACATTTAATAGACTTATTTTCTGTAACATACTCGATGCAAGAGCATTCTTTTGCAGTTTCCTCTAAGTGTTCCTTAAAAATCCAACATGATGAGTTACTATATATATATATATATATATATATATATATATATATATATATATATATATATATATATATATATATATATATATATATATATATATATATATATATATATATAGTGCTGTGCAAATTAATTCGGACAGTGGTGAAATAAAACAATTATTTGCTATATTGAAGTTTATTTAAAAAAAAACGTCGAGGGTATAAGATTTTATATATTTAATAGGAGGTATGACCTCCTCTCACTTTTACAAGCATTTGCACTTGATTTGGCATAGATTCAATCAAAGTTGAACACATTTTTGAAATTTGTTCATCAAGGTACCAGACGATAAGAGATGAGGTCTAGAAAAAAGAGAGGTGGTGTTCGACCGTGAATTTTATAGTTTAAAAAAAAAAGGAAAAAAAAAAAAACATGTACCAACACATGCCGCTTGCACCAACACCATCACTGGAGACCACCAATACCCAAGACTTGATGGTGAAAGAGGTATATGAGTGGTTATTATTGGAAGCCGCTCCCTCTGCTTCTATGAGGCACATTTGTGTTTCGCAATTTTTAATTGATTTTTAAAAGTAATGTACGATTAAACTTATATAAATTTATGGGGTACATACAAAGTAGGAGAAAGGTAGTGTGTGCGTAGGCATTTTAATATATGTCAAGGGTATACTTCGTATTATATATATATATATATATATATATATATATATATATATTATATATATATATATATATATATATATATATTATATATATATATATATATATATATATATTATATATATATATATATATATATATATATATATATATATATATATATTATATATATATATATATATATATATATATTATATAATATATATATATATATATATATATATATATATATATATATATATATATATACTTGTTTTTCCATTTCTGAATTTGCAAATTTTATTAATTTAAAGGAACATAAAATTAATTTTTTTAGATAAATTTATTGGAAAATAAATTTACTAGAACATGATCTAAGGAACATGACATAAATTGTAAAATATGATAATTTCCTAAATGAAAATATTCGCTTCCAAAATTAATTTGAATGAACCTAATTTTCGAATTTCTCGAATCACAATTCATAAAATTTACCTATTTCATAACTTTTGAAAATGAACGCTATATAGTTTGGAATATCTCAATTCCTAAATCATGATAATTTCTTATGCGGATTCAAATTTCAAGTGCAATAATGCTTATTCTCATAAACATCAATTCATTTTTTATTAAATTATGATTGTAGTGGTAAGTATGACAAATTTTAAATTATTGATACCACAATTGTACTATATAGTGTAAGTTTTTTTAATTTACAAAAATATAATATTAATTTTAAAATTCCGAATTTAATGACTTTTTTTTTTTTAAATGTTGACTTGTAATTTTTAGCATTGATATTTATTTACTATTATTTTTTTTTCGCCGTGCAGAATGAGACAACTCCTTAAAGAAAAACATCAAATTACAAACGTTGGCTGTTTAAATGTACTTGTTATTTCCAAATTTTTGATTCTTCATATGACATCTCCCCATCCATTAGGAAAAGTTTACAAATTTTGCCACTTATGTAGAATTCTTTTAAAAGGTAACAGATTTATGAACCATATAAGAAATTTTTATCCTTTAAATGTATTTAAACTTGAGAAAGAAAAGTTATTGTCAATAGATTCCATTTAAAAAAAAAAAAATAGTGTTAATAAAAGTCAAAGTAAGCCTAGGAATGATGTTGAACAAATGGCTCTAGAAAGCTTTCTAGAAGATTTGAAAACTATGGTTATAATAAATTTTTTTTTTTAACAAGTTATAAGAGAAATAATTCATATTTAAATTTTTTAGTTAAAAATAACATATATTTAAAAGATATAAATAACAACTGATATAGATATGATAATAAAAACAGCAGACCAATTTCTTATCACTGATTGCTGAAGTAAATTCAAAGCAAGTACCAAAAAACATTATTTTGGTCATATAAAAAAAAATTTGAAAAGATATTTTAGTGCACTTAAGCCAACGTTGGTTCCCTATCTAAATAGCAAATTACAAATAACATTTAATAATTACGTAAGCAGTGCAAAGTAGAAGAAAGTGAATATTTAAAAAAAAATAATAAAATAACACTGGATGATGTAGAAAATTTTCTAAGATCTAATTAAGTTCAATCTTTAGAAAAAACATTTGAATTGCTAAATTTGAAAGAAGAAATAAGTAATAAGGAAATGAAACTTAAAATTGACCTGGTTCCTTATATTGTATTAACTACTACGTTTTGCAATTTCCTTAGACCTTGTAATTTAGTAAATTTACAAATTACTGAATTTGTTGAAGCTCAGCAAAATGAAGATGGCACCTTCATGACTTTACAAGTGAGAGACCATAAAACAAGTTCAAAATATGGGAATCCACGCCCCACAAAAATTCTCAAATTAAAGATTTTGTATTAGAAATTTTTCAGTGCAAGAGAATTTGGGAATTTTTTCTTAAATATGAGAAATGAACCTTATGATAGTATTTCACTTTTAAAAATTTCTAAAAACTTTTGGAAAAAACAAACATGAATGAATTTTCTTTTGTAGGAGTAAAGAATGACAAAAAAGAATGTACTAACAAAAAACCTTACTTAATACATGCATTAGCAGATCAGCAGATCAGATGCAGCACTCCACTAAAACGGTCGGCAAATACCACAAAGATGCTAACAGCACAAAAGAATTTCTGGGAAGTTTTGAAAAAAATACACAAAGAATTAAAATCATCACATTCAAAAGCCTACTCCAAAATCAATCATGATGAACATGAAACTACAAATCAAAGAGTAGAAAGAAACCCTACTCCAGGTTCAACAACATTACGCAACTCATATCCACCAAAGAGTTTGGAAGACAATTTCCATCAAAATGTAATTTTATCACCAGAGTTATCCGATATTCCAACAAAAATTTCAATATTAGAAATTCAATGAAGCTCAGAGTAAAATTAAATCTAGACGATCGCTCACATCTGATGAACGTAATCAAATTAGAAAATTTTATCAAGATCTAATAGATATACTTTTAAAACAAATTATATATCATTTAAAATTTTTTTTGCCTAATGCATTTATACGTGTAGTTAAAAATAGAATAATAAAACAAGGGGAATAGGAACCCCCTATTCAAATACTATTTACTATGATATAGGAGTTCGTAAGATCAAAATATATATATATATATATATATATATATATATATATATATATATATATATATATATATATATATATATATATATATATATATATATATATATATATATATATATATATATATATATAAGTATGAAACTTTTGAAATTTATTTTTGAAAAGTAATTAGTTTTTTTGTAAAAGAACTCGTTTCTTAATTTCTCATTTTTTGTATTGAATGAAATTTTTTGAATAAAAAATTGCATGTAATTTGTTTATTTATTTCCTTATATATATATATATATATATATATATAATATATATATATATATATATATATATATATATATATATATATATATATATATATATATATATATATATATATATATATATATATATATATATAGTTCTTATCTTACAGGCATTTTCGTACTCGAGGAGAAGAAATTTTCAACTTGTCTCAAGAAATTTCCAACGTATCGTTGGGACAAACGGCAATAATGTCACATCGTATGTCCCAAAGATTTCTTGGGACATCGGCTGTGACAAAAAATTTTGTTTGGACAAAAGCACCCCTTATCCCATCGATTTTTGAACATCTTTCCGTTTGGTCCTCCATTTTGTTTCAATGATTTTTTTGAATGTCCCAACAATGCAACAATGTCTCAATAACATTTTTTTCTATAGAATTTAGAATTTTTGTGTACCATACGAGTATAATATTCAAAATGCATTTGCTGAAAATCCAAATGTTTGCAAATGAAGGAGTATCCTTAAAAAAGTCTTTTCCTCTCCAGCATTTACTGAATTCAATGGAGAATTAGCAAAAAGTTTTGCGTCTCTATGGAAAGGCATGTCAGAAATACGGTTATAAGTGAAGCTGAAGGACAGAAAAAAAAGTGTTGAAAAAAATGCTCCATGGGAAATTTTTCCCTAAAAATGGATGCTTGTACTTGACTGAGAATAAATTTTGTACTAAATGTCCAATTAATCTACTCAAATAACGAAATAAAAAATGTACTTTTGCCGTTCGAGAAACTCTTGCACAACATACAACATAATTTATAATAAATGTAGTTGAAGTTCTTAAGAGTTTGAACTTAAGAGCAAATTTTAGAAATTGAAATGGATAATACATTCCAACATGAAAAGTGCAATAAATAAACTCTATGTAAATCTACTCTTAAATAATACGAATTTAGACCGAATCCAAAATTTGTATCACTGACCCAGAGAATTGTGAAGGTGGTTCAGAAACGGAATTAAATGAAGTTGTGGAATCTGGTTTCACTGCTGTAAAAATAGAACAATGCGATGTAATGTACACACGTTATGGCTCGCTATCAAAGATAGTTTGAAAGGACATGTCAATACCCTTATAGCTAATGTACGTCAAATTGCTGTCACTGCACAAGCACCAAAAGTTGAAGCTATATTAAAACAATGGAGGAAAAGTTGATATCTTAGATCAAACAAATAGGTGGGGCAGTACTTACCTAATCAGTGAATCACAAAGAAGGAAGAGACAAATGTCAAACACCTAATATAGTTAATGAACTTAATGTAAACGAACCTTAAACTTTATCATTCTCTTTAAATTTTAATGATAAAGTAGCTTATGAAGAGTTCTTGATTTGAAAGCCAAACGCCGTCGGACTAAAGGAAAACTAGATAGTAAACGAGTATCTCCTATTACTAAATTTAAAAATAACTTCGGAACAGGACAGCTTGATGTAGGAAAAATATTATATGCAATAGCAAGTAGTAATTGAAATATATCATAGTAATATACCCAAAACTCAAAATATGTATTATTAAAAATCTCTGCATTACGAGTTTTCAATTTTTAGCCAAATTTCAGACTTTTTCAAAAAGTTGTGATGTCAGATTACTAAGACCTACCAAAATCCAGAATATTCTGGCATATTTATATAGTGATTTTGGTTCGTTTAATAGCTCGAAATAAACAGTATTCTGCATTAAATGGTAAATAACTAAATGTGGAGTGATTTATCACATAATTCATATTCAAGTCTATCAGAAGTTCGCAAGAAGTGAATGGTGGGCAGGTTATCAATTAACTAGCCTGAAGAAAGAAAAATCAGTTAAGTTGTCTTCATTGACCCAAAAATACCTCATTGCTCTCCCCTCTTCAGAGATAAGAGAGCTTTTTTTTATTACAACAGGGAATATATACATGAACCCATCAAAATCAGATTAAAACCAGTGCATGGTGAAGAATTAAAATTTGTCAGCTGGAACTACGGAAAGTCTCTAATATGTAAAACAGTTTAGCAGTTTCAGTGATAGTCAATTAACAGTTTAACAACTTCTCATATAATAACTAGTTATTACTAACCAATTGCACTAATTGAACAGAAAACATGGTACCGTAATCTCGAGAGTATGAACAGGTTCATTATTACTTCAACTAAATCTTCTCAAAATTCATGAATCAATTGCTTGTTTTCGCTTATTTCACTCTTGGAAGTATGTGTATCAGGAATGGAAGTTTCTCATTCACTCATTGCTCTTCCTATTTTTTATTCATCTCTAATCGTTGTATGGATATTATTATACGAGGAAAGTGTATTTTCAAAAACAAAAACTCGCTGGATTTCTTGATTCTTCTACTGGCAAATCTTTGCCCACTTAGAAAACTTGGTAAAAATCTTTCTTTCCTTCTCTTATTGGCTAACCATGGGTTCTTTTTCTTTCTCCACTCAGATGTCCCATACCTTTACATGTTTTAGACTTTGATATAATGCATGGGACACTTAAATTTATGAACGTTTGGAAGGCAGAGCACCGGATTACAGCTCTCCTCGAGTTTCAAAGGTGTGTTTCCTAGATCACGCCAGGTCTCCTACAGCTATACTTATTGATCCGCAACACTAGCACTTTCATTCAATGTTGCCAACTCCCATATGTTCAACACTTTCAAAAGAAGAGTAAATGTTCTGAACCTCTTAATTATATCTCTCACTATACTTCCAATTTACATTCTTTGAAGCAATTGTAACTCACTTAATGGATCAACTGGAGTCCCATTCCCTCCTATCCGATTTCCGATAATCAGTATGATTTTCGAAGCTTGAGGTCAACTGAAGATGTGATTTCCATGCTCACTGATTTATGATCCTTCCTTGGGAATTACGTGAAGTATTACGTGGTGACCCTTGACATACCGAAGGATTTTAACCTGTTATGGTATGCGTCACTGCTCTCCAATCTCCTTTATGTTTCTTCATCTTCGTTTACTCTTGTTTACTGGGGCTTTCTTTCAAGTTTCTCTACATTGACTATTATTGATAGGGAGACTTCTCTTTTCTTATTTTCTTCTGTATTAAATAGTAGAGCTCAAAGGTTCTGTTATGTCTCCTTTAATTCTACTTCTCAGTAATGAACTCAGCTGTTCCTCTAACGCTATCTGCTTTTAAGTCGATAGTTCGACTCTCTTTTCTTCTATTCATTTAAAATTTACTACTTCTTTTGCATCTAAAGTTGATTCTCGTCTTAATCTTTCCGATTCTGTTCTTGACAGTTTAAAAAACCTCGATGGCGTTCGCCTCAAACTTGTGAAATTCAATTCTTTAAAAATTCAACTTCTTATTACAAATCTCTTTCCTATAGACATCCTTTCTGTTTCTTTTCTCCCCAGCCTCTTCTATTGACAGTGTATGAAAATCCTTGTATGGAGTACTGTTTTCAATCTGAAATGATTGCGTCTCTGGTTTCACCCATATTTGCGAAAAGGTTTAATTAAAGGTAAAGGAATCTGCAAATTCTACGTACTTTCTAGGTCACTTATCCGTTTATCTTTGTGATGTTAGTGCTCCTATTTTCTATAGGAACCACAACAGCAAATGCTCCAGGAAATTTACCACTCGGATACCACACTTACACGAACCACTTCACAAGATATTCGGATTTCTTGTTTATTGTAATGCCTTCTCTCCGACCACCTACAATAAGTCAGAAATTCTTTTTAATCTTTGTAATTCCTGCTGACTTAAAACTATATATATATATATATATATATATATATATATATATATATATATATATATATATATATATATATATATATATATATATATATATATATATATATATATATATATATTATATATATATATATATATATATATATATATATATATATATATATATATATATATATATATATATATATATATATATATATATATATATATATATATATATATATATATATATATATATATATATATATATATATATATATATATATATATATATATTGATTGAAATCCGCATTCGTGGGAAATAGGAATAAGGGTCCACTATTGAGTTTAATATAATATATATATATATATATATATATATATATATATATATATATATATATATATAATATATATATATATATATATATATATATATATATATATATCAGTTTTTGGTCAAAGTGTACTTTAGCATCCATATATATTTCAAAAACCACTAAACATACGTTAAAAAGGATAACATTTTTGGAATCCTTGGGGAATTTTGAATAAGAAATTTGTAAAAGATTTGAAATTAAGTAAAAAATAAATTGCTTGTGTACGATAATTTATGGATAGAAGGGAAACTCTGGCATTATTATTATTATTATTATTATTATTATTTAGTTTTCTAACGAACTTACTTTGACTTATTTATCCTGAACGACCGAAGATTGCCGTGGTATACAGGCCTAACTGATAGATGGAATGTTGCCATACAAGCCTACTGCTGTATTACACCATTTATATATATATATATATATATATATATATATATATATATATATATATATATATATATATATATATATATATATATATATATATTATATTATAAAATTTTCTTACTCATTCGCGAAATTTATTTTACTCCAAATTCGCGAAATTTATTTCAGAAAAAAAGAGACAGTGCCAGAAGTACGATTCTTTAAAGCGTATTAAAAAACTATAATTTACGTACTTATTAAAATTATTATAACATTTTTTTCCCCCCCAATTTTTCTTATTGAAAATTCTCCAAGGATTTCAAAAATATAATCCTTTTTAAGGTACGTTTAGTAGTTTTTGAAATATTTATGGATGCTAAAGTACACTCTGGCCCAGTTTTTTTTATTTTTTAAGAAAGTTTTAGAGGAAATGAACGGTCAAAACTTTACATTGTTGGCGATTAATTAAGCTTAGCATATTGGATCACTTCCTTTGGTGCATCGATTTCTATCTATTTAATGTGATATAAAAGAGGAGAGGAATTCAAAAAGAAAATTTTACACCAACTTTTCATTTGGGCTTTATGTACTTTTTAAGTCATATATATATATATATATTATATATATATATATTATATATATATATATATATATATATATATATATATATATATAATATATATATATATATATATATATATATATATAAACTTTGTCAGTATTTATTTATTTTATCACTATATTTGTTTATCAGTCTCAATCTGGCCATCTTGAAGGAATAGTTCAAATTTTGACCGCCAGATCAAAAAGCTCATTTTCATTAGAGAAAGAAAAAGCAAGTACACACTTCTTATACAAATTGGAGAGCTCCATCAGCTCTTGGAGCGAACGGATCGTTCGCTCTAAACTGGTGGAGGCCTGAAGGGCAGTATTTTGTCTGCCTGGAGGGACGGCATATGCCCTAGTTGGTGAAGTCCGCTCTCAGGAACAAAACAAATCTTATACAAATTCTGAAGAATAAACATATTCTCTCCTATAAGATAAAATTTATAATTCGGTGTACTTGTGAATCATCGTATTTCATCTTGTTGCTATAAAAGCAAACAACGTATCTTCCAAAGATCGAGACGCAATTAATTTGTCTCCCTCTGAGGAAAACACAAGATCAAATTCGTCGGTAATTAAAAAGTTACCTTAACATCGTCTCTCACTGTTATAAAAGTTTGGACGTACACGTACGAGGGAACTTTCTTCGAACTGTGATGGAGAAAATTTTCAAGAAATCAAAGTTACTGAAAGACAAATTACATAAATTATTATTAATTATAATTATTAACAATTGACTGATATCAGAAAATCTGTTCAGGCCCTTGAGGAGTCCCAGGATCAATTGCAACAAGACCAAGTTAAAAATATATTGGTAATCAGTGGAGTTGGACTTCCTGAAGGTGTAGAGGACGAGGATTGCAAAAAAACTGTGGCAAAAACCATTGAACAAAAGCTTAAAATAAAACTTCAACCAAACGACATAAGTGATGTTTATCGGATAGGTAAAAAAAGAACAGAAAACAATACAAATGATAAACGTCCTATTAGATTTAAGATCGAGGAGCAGGGACTGAAGAGCAAATTAATATCGTCGTGTATTAAAGAAAAACCGAATGTTTTCATAAACGAATTTCTGACCCCAGGGAAGAGAAAATTATTGAAGAAAGCACTCTTAATACGGAGAGATCATAGGCAGCTATTACACTCCTGCTACTATAAAAATGGGGTATTGCATATCAAGAGATCTCCTAACGACGATCCTATCAAAATAAGAAATGATGAAGATTTAAATAGATATCTTAACTCGGTTCACGTAAATCTGACCGCATTGCAAGAAGTTAATGAACCATAGAAAACTCGTGGGAGGCGTTCAATTTGCATCTAACAAATGAGAATAATATCCTTATTCTTACTAATATAAATATTATTATTATTATTATTATTATTATTATTATTATTATTATTATTATTATTATTATTATTATTATTATTATTATTATTATTATTATTATTATTATTATTATTGCTATTTGTTATTATTAGTATTATTATCATTATTATTATTATTATTATCATTATTATCATTCTTTATTATTTCTATTTTTATTATTATTATTACTACTATTATTTTATTACGATTTTTATTATTATTATTATTATTACTTTTTATTATTATATTTATTATTATTGGTTTTATAAATATTATGGTCATTACTTCCCTTATCAATTACTACTATTATTATTATTATATTATTGTTACTATTATTATTATTATTGTTATTATTATTTATTATTATCATTATTATTGCTAATATTATTATTATTATTATTATTATTATTATTATTATTATTATTATTATTATTATTATTATTATTATTATAGTTATTTTTAGTTGTACGTTTTTGGCATTTTACTATTATTATTAATTGCTATAAAAATTATTATTATTAGCTAGTAATTTCTTTACTTGCGAACTATTATTATAAATACCATGATTACTATTATTAACAATTCGTTTTACGATTATTCTTAATATGTGTGTTATCACTACGGCACTTGTCATCCTAACGTACCTATGGGGCAATTATATCTAAGTTCACTTCTCTTCTTTCACCTCTGCTATAATTCTAAGAAACCCTAGTTGAAACTATTTTGGATACTTTCCATACATAACTTACTTCAAGTTACTTTCATTTATCATCAATCGTCTTATTTTGGTGTTATTATTATTATTATTATTATTATTATTATTATTATTATTATTATTATTATTATTATTATTATTATTATTATTATTATTATTATTATTATTATTATTATTATTATTATTATTATTATTATTATTATTATTATTATTATTATTATTATTATTATTATTTTATTATTTATTATTATTATTATTATTATTATTATTATTATTATTATTATTATTATTATTATTATTATTATTATTATTATTATTATTATTATTTTTATTATTATTATATTATTATTATATTATTATTATTATTATATTATTTATTATTTATTATTATTATTATTATTATTATTATTATTATTATTATTATTATTATTATTATTATTATTTTTATTATTATTAATATTATTTTTACTACTATTATATCATTATGGATGCAAACATGAATCGGGACGAAAACCTGATCAATAACTCGAGAGTTATATCGAAATATATATATCCTGACTCCCTCAAAAACAATAGCCTTGGTGATACTAACATGTTTTCATTATATCATCAAAACATTAGGAGCCTTAATAAACATTATGATGAATTCCTAAATTACCTTAGCTACCAAAATATTAATCTTGATTGCATAATACTAAGCGAAACATTCCTTAATGATCATAATAAAAATGCGAATTTCTTACCAGGATTTAACGGTAATCACATTGTAAGGTCAAACAAGCGGGGAGGAGGGGTCTCTATATTTGTAAGAAACGATATTTGTGCATATCCTAAAAAAATTTATTCATTGATCAATGATAATATAGAGGCTTTAGTCGTGCGCATCGAAAACAAGTCCTCAAATATAACAGTTGTGGGTTTATATAGGCCCCCAAATGGCTCGAAAATTGAATTCATTAATTCCCTGGAATCTATAATTCAAACGTACTTGCGTAACACAAAAATGATAATAGCCGGTGATTTCAATATTGACCTGTGCAATCCTGGCTCCTGCACAGGCAAAAATTCACTTTCCAATACTATGTTGTCAAACGGTCTTATCAATTATATAACAATACCTACGCGTCCTAATAACGTTGAGAACAGAAACCCCACTTTACTAGATCATGTATGGGGTAATTTAGACTGCTATATCAACTCATTTGTGATAAAGACAGACATCTCTGACCATTATCCCTGCCTTGTAAGATTTAATGTTAATAAAACTAATACCCTTACTACCGTTAAATATAGAATAGATAATGAAAATTGTAGGGGAGTTTTTGTAGATAGAGTAAATAATATTGACTTTTCATTTATACAGAATGAACAAGATAGCATTGATTCGAAATTTAACATTTTTTTTAAACTCTTTAACTACGTGTTATAATGATTCATTTCCAATAAAAACAAAACAATTGGGTCCAAAAAGAATTAAGAATCCTTGGATTACACCTGGCATAAAAAATTCGATAAATCAGAAACATAAACTTTACCGCAATTATAAAGAAGGGATTATTCCGTTTCAATTGTACATGAGCTTTGATAAACAATTAAAAATCGTCTTAAAAAAAGCAAAACGGAAATATTACGCAAACAAATTTAATGACGTTTATAATGATCCTAAAAAAACGTGGGGCATAATAAACAACTTAATTAACAAAAATAAATCGGGAGTCAGTAATATAAAAGAGCTAAATATAAATGGAAAAATAATAAATAAACAAAAGGAAATTGCCGAAGAACTAAATAACCATTTCATAAGTATTGGTAAACAAGACGCGGCAAACAGACCTCCAAACCAAACCGCCTTTCGAAACCTATTTGACGACCTTGCGGTTCGCGCTTTTCCTTTAGAAGTATCTCGAGCCAAGAAGTAAAAACGATAATTGCTGGTCAAAGAAATAAAGCGTGTGACTTTACAACCATTCCCATGAGCATCCTAAAACTCATAGCCGACATACAATTTCTTCCCCTTTAAAAGACCTTTTTAACGCCTCTATTTACACGGGTGTCTTCCCACATGTGTTAAAGATCACAAGAGTTACACCGATTCACAAAAAAGGTGATAAATCCATCCCTAATAATTATAGACCGATTTCAATCACACACAATATTAGCAAAATATTTGAGAAATTAATATTAATGCAACTAACCGAATATATAAGCTCGAATAACCTCCTTAATGACTATCAATTCGGCTTCCGCAAGGGAAGATCGACATCTGATGCGCTCTTATGCCTCACTGAAAAAATATATGCAAACATCGATCAGAAAGAATCATCTATACTTTTATTACTAGATCTAACTAAAGCCTTTGATTCTATTGATCATGAAATTCTTCTAAATAAAATGAAAATGATGGGCATTGATGGATTTTCATTGCAATGGTTTAGATCATACCTAACAAATAGACCACAGTATGTAAAATTGGGGGACATTCACTCTAATTCATCACTAGTAACCACTGGCGTCCCCCAAGGATCTATTTTGGGGCCACTATTGTTTACCTTGTATACGAACGACTTATTCAACTCACATGACTTTTTTTCTATCGCTTTTGCTGACGATATCTCGATAGTAATAACTGATAAAAATCATGGCACTCTCTCACAAAAAACAGTGACTACATTAAATAAAATAATGACATGGTTAATTTCTAATAAACTTTCCTTAAATGTGCAAAAAACATCATATCTTATTATTAGCAATAAAAGCATAAAAGAAGACATTAAAATTAACTTAAACCAAGTAGAACTGAAAAGAGTCCCAAATGCCAAGATCCTGGGTGTGATTTTCGATGACAAATTAACTTTTAAGGAACATATTAATCAACTAGTAAATAAATAAATTAGCGAAATATATGTATATATTAGTCAAACTTGCCAAATCCATTCCCCTATATATCTTAAAAAATATTTATAATGCACATGTACACACACAGCTTTTGTACTGCCTGCCAATTTATGGAGTTGCCAGAAACTATGTTCTCAACCCTGTAATTATTATGCAGAAACGTTTCATTCGTTTACTATGTGCCAGCCTTCTCAATGAACACACCCAACCTTTGTTTAAGAAACTTAAAATCTTACAGTTTCCACATTTACTAAACCTTTCTCTACTAAAAGAACAACACA
>SEYY01002742.1:37500-40055 GCA_009176605.1 Armadillidium nasatum
ACGATTTGGGGTATTTTCCATTTTTTTTTAGAGAGAGTTCCCCCAATTGCACTTGTGCCTATATATTATATTATATATATATATATATTATATATATATATATATATATATATATATATATATATATATATATATATATATATATATATATATATATATATATATATATATATATATATATATATATATATATATATATATATATATATATATAATAATAAAGATTTGTTGCTTCACAAAAATTTTTAATAATAATTTATTAATTTTTATTAAATTTAATTTTTCAACATTTGTTAAAAGAGACTAACATACAAATATATATATATAAACTTTGTCAGTATTTATTTATTTTATCACTATATTTGTTTATACCAAGCCAGTTCTTAATAAATATATAATATTATATATATTTAAATTTCTTTAAATAATGGGCCAAGACAATAAGAGTATCCCGTAGGGATACTCATTTCGTATTGTTATTATTATTATTGTTTTTTATATTCCGCGACGGTAAAATGAATATTTGTATTTTGCACTGCCCCTTGTGAGGATTAGGTTAGACAAACCCCTTATTTTCATAATTTTGGAGAAAATTTATCTTTTGCGAGTTTATATACTGTTTATTGAAAAATCCGATTTTGTAAAACTGTGGAGTAGTTTAATCACTCTAGCAAACTTTTGAAGATCTTTCCACATTTTTATTTATTTCGTTGCTTCAAAAGTTTAAAACTGTTTAAAGTTTCAATTTTGGAAAGTTGACTATTTTAAATCGGCAAAATTTAATCCTTTTGCTAATATTTGCTTCATTGTTCAATAACAATTATTTTTTGCAAATTCTTGTGCATTGCAGTGGCTCTCTAGATCACAGGATCAAGTGCATCACCCATTTGGTCCACATTTTACGGTTAAGCTCTTGAAGCTAAAGGGTTTGTCATTGCGTTGCTTTAGAATCAAATTTAACATCTTTTTTTCACGAAAGACCTTAAATACCAACTTATATATATATATATATATATATATATATATATATATATATATATATATATATATATTATATATATATATATATATATATATAATATATATATATATATATACATATACACATACACATACATATACACATATATGCACACACATATACATACACACAAACATATACACATACACACATACATACACATACAACATATACACATACACACATACATATACACATACACCTCTCTTCTTCTAGACCTCACCTCTTATTCTTGACCGAAACTCAGATGTCTGAGCGTTCTGATAGCAAACCCTATTCTGTTTCCTCCTACTGTCTCTATCCTCAATTTTCAGCCAAAGGCGGTTGTTGTGCATACGTGCGCAACGATGTCGTTTGTTCTCGTGTCTCTATTTTGAGTCTTCCGAATTTTCCACCTTATGGCTTAGGCTCTCTTTCCATTCTACGACTAAATTCATTTGTTCTGTTTATTTATCTCCTAATTCTACTGACTATCCTAAATTCTTCGACTATTTAAACTCCAAAATAGAGCACATTCTCTCTTCTTCTCCTTTCTCTGAAATCATCATTTTAGGTGATTTCAATGTTCACCACCGCCAATGGCTTTCATCTAGTTCTCATGAAACAGCTGGTGAACGTGCCTTCTATTTCGCTATCCAAAACGAACTTGAGCAGTTGGTGCAACTCCCTACCCGTATCCCTGATCGTCTTGGAGATGAACCCAACATTCTAGACCTTTTCCTAACTTCTAATCCTTCTCCTTATACTGTTAAACTCTTTCCTCCTCTGGGTTCATCCGATCACCTTCTTATCTCTGTATCTTGTTCTGTCTCTTCAAGTCTTCCGCAGGAAAGACCCCCTTCTATTGAAAGGAAACGTTTGTGGCATTTCGGTGCCGCTAACTGGTCGGACTTGCGGTCGTACTTCTTCGATTTCCCGTGGAATGATTACTGCTTCCGTGGAAGGGGTCCCTCGGAGTGTGCAGAGCGCATTACCGAGGTGATTCTCTCAGGCATGGAAGGCGTACATTCCATATTCTTTCCCTTCTACTAAACCTAACAAACCTTGGTTTAACTCTGCTTGTTCTCGCGCTATCCGCCGCAGGGATGCTGCCTTCAGGGATTACCGTCGTCTTCAAACTCCAGAAACTCACGCTACTTATATTTCATCCCGGAATCGTGCAAAATCTATCCTTCGTAACACTAAAAACTCTTTTCTCCGTAGAAAATGCAATAATCTTTTCTGGTTCCTCTTCTTCACATTCTTTCTGGCATTTTGCAAAAAATGTCAACTCTAACTTTGCTTCTTCCTCTTTCCCTCCTTTAATATCTTCTGACGGCAAAACTGCTGTTTTACCTTCTTCTAAAGCTGAACTCTTCGCTCAAACTTTTGCCTCTAATTCAACCTTAGACGATTCCGGAGCTATTCCTCCTCCTTCAACCCCCTCTAACTCATTTATGCCTAAAATTGTAATTTCTTCTAAAGATGTCATTTCTGCTCTCTCTCTGAGCTTAACACTAAGAAGGCGTACGGTCCTGATGGTATTCCTTCTGTG
>SEYY01002743.1:0-2500 GCA_009176605.1 Armadillidium nasatum
GTTATACTGGCAATGTCTGGTGACAGTTTTCTTTGGATTTTGACCTGTTGCAGCAAATGTTTTGGACCATCAGTGCATCTGGGTCTGCATTTTATTCAAAACCACGTTGGTGCATAGCAAACCACAACAAACATCGCCAATGACTGCAATTCTGCAGTAGGTTGTGCTGTTGCTATGTAGAGGCGACAAATTCTAATGACAGTAGTAATCCACTTTGCCAATGACATAATCCCAGTTTTTCATGCATTAGATCCTCAGTAACAATACCAGTTCTTATAGCTGTTACAATTCTGAAGAGGTATCTCTGATTTCTACTAATGTCGTCTATGTCAATATCAGGAAGTTTGTCACATTCCTTAAATGTTTAGAAGACTGCAAATGGAAGGTTCTCTCATGTAGTTAGAGCTTTGCCAACAGGTCCCTTCCACTGAGTGGGACTTTCACTGGGACCTAAGAGCTTTTTACACAGATGGCGCAGAGTGAGTTCATTCAAATGCAAACTGCATAAGAACCACTGCAGAGGTCTATCTAGCTGCTGCTCTAAGAGATGAATTGCTCCACCTTTAGGTTCAGTGTTGACAGGTGTGCTGTCAACTCTAATTGCAATGATGTTGTCAACAATTTCCATGTTTGCATGATAATGCTCCATGCAGGCCATCTGCAATAGCCTCACCTGTCCCTCTGTCCACAGTAATGTGTTGAAGGTAGACAGTTCCAGATTCATCAACCACGACATAGTGATCTACTACCTTTTTACTGCTGTACCACTGACTGCCTTCTTTTCCTCGATCAGGGTACTCTATTTCCTCCCATCAAAAAACACTGCAGCCATTCACAATTCTTCTTCCTGTGTTGTTTTTGTCAGGCCTTTCTTTTTAGCTTTTCACGTGCCCTCCAGATTTTCTTAGGATCTATAACACTGGTCTTGTCATCTGCATTGACAACACCATAGTCAACTAGTGCCGCTGTACCTATATCTACTGTTGCTCTGCTGAACACTCTATACCTCTCTGCCTCTAGTGCAGTGGTCGGGATTTGTGTTGTGTTCCAGCAAACACCAAGAGTAACGAAATCATCATCAAGTATACATTCTGTTTCCTCATGATCAGGTGATAAAAGTGAATTTTAAATAGCAGTAGTGTCTGCAGACAGCACGGGGCATTCCTGCTTGAATCTTTTTTTCTTCTCATCAGCTATTCTTTTTTTTATATGAGACTTTCTTTCAGAACACTTGTTCCTCATTTCAATTACAGTTTGGTCTACTCTGCCAATTTGCATTCTGTGAACTGTTCTTTGGTCAACTAAAGTGTCTCTTTCTCGAGCTGGAATTTTCATTTCTTTTGAACAGTTACATGCAAGCAGATCCTTGCATTGGCATGCAATTCATTTAAACTGTCCAGAAACTGCTTGCCTTTCTCCGCACTAATACCCTACTTTGATGTTTTAGATCCTTCATCCATCAGTCTCATCAGCTTTGTTTTTACCGTTTTTAAATGACTGTGATGGAATCCCAGCTCGAATCCACAGATCAACAAGAGCCTCACTTAACTGGGAAATGACATCCTTATTGCTGGAAAACATGTTTTTCAAGAAAAGAAAATGTATTGCACTCTGGAGACGTGTGAGAAGTTCATTGGTTGGCAATTCCTGCAAAGGGAGACCAAACACAACAAGACTTGCTGCTTTCCGTGTTATCATTTGACTCATGCTACTACCTGAAATGTAAAAAAAAAAAAAAATTATAAATCGCAGTCAGCTTATTTAGGGAATAAATGAACATTGTTCAATGTTCATTTACTCCCTAAATAAATTGTTCAATGAACAATTCAGAACAAATAGCAACAGAACTATACGAATGGCAATTTTTGACCAATTTTCCCGATTTTTTAGGCAAAAAAAGAGAGCACTTAAGACTCATGGAAAATATCCATAATTGGATTTTCTGAATACCCTCTAGGCGTGAACAAAGCCCTAGATGTGCAAGAAAATCGACTTCGACGACACGGGAAAATATAATATATATATATATATATATATATATATATATATATATATATATATATATATATATATATATATATATATATATATATATATATATATATATATATATATATAATTTAAAGAACACTAATACTTCTCGTGTTCTAATAACATATAAATTTTTAAAACCACTACATTTCAACAGTAAGAAGTAAAACACTAAATTGAGTTAATTAACAAAGAAGAATAAAAAAGATCATAACAAAGATGAAGAGTAAAAAGAAAAACTGTGTAACATTTAGGAACTATACTTATTGTTCCCACATCAGAGAAATTAATGAGAAGAAATAGGAAAGTGGAGACAATTTAAACATGCGGGAAGTACGATAAAATGCCGGTTTCCAAACTATAGTAAAAATAAATTAGTTAAGGGTGGCTGGCGTAAGATGAAGATATTTTTTGAAAATTGATTTTAAAAATTACCAACTACGTTATCAATTTAAAAAAAAATAAAAAA
>SEYY01002743.1:7500-22500 GCA_009176605.1 Armadillidium nasatum
TAAATCAGCAAAGCTTTTTAATGAACTACCCACTGAACTGAAAAACGAAATATCATTAAAAGTTTTTACTCACAAAATCAAAAAAATATAAACCAGTACTAATTATCTCTATTTCGATCAATGATATTATAATTATTATTATTATTACTACTATTATTATTATCTTTATCATTATTATTATTTTTATTATTATTATTATTATTATTATTATTAGACTCCAATATTATTATTAATATTATTATTATTAGACTCCAATATTATTATTAGTATATTATTATTATTAGACTCCAATAATATTATTATTATTATTATTATTATTATTATTATTATTATTATTATTATTATTATTATTATTATTATTATTATTATTATTATTATTATTGTAATTAATATTATTACCATTATTATTATTATTATTATTATTATAATGATTATTATTATTATTACAGATATTTTACGCACATTGTTATTCTTACCATTGCTAATTTTTATTTTTCCTTTCCGACAACTGGCACCAATTTTAATCTATATCCCTTGGGAAAGTAATCTTCATTACCAATGCATTCAGATAAACTTTAAAACAACCGTTGTGCTTTCTACACTGAACTGGCTTATTATCCTTCAAATAAAGAACACATACTTCAAAATTATTATTATTATTATTATTATTATTATTATTATTATTATTATTATTATTATTATTATTATTATTATTACAAATATTATTATGTATGTTGTAGATAATCCTATGATACAAGAGATATCATGCACTAACAGTAATGTTGTACTATTTTTACTAGTATTACTTCTGGATATGGTATTTATTATTATTATAATTACTATTATTATTATTATTATTATTATTATTATTATTATTATTATTATTATTATTATTATTATTATTATTATTATTGTAAATTTCATTATTATTATTAATTATTATCATTGATATTATTGTTATTAGTTTTTATTATTACTATTATTATTATTGCTTTATCGTTACCTTTTCTTTAATTATATTATTATTTCTGAAATTAGTTGTTGAATAAATATTAAAATCCTGTTCTCGTTACTATTATTTTTATTATTACTATTACCATTATTCGATGAATTGTTCACTTGAATTTGTTACTAAAAAATGAATAAGGATTATATATACACAGGCCTGCATTTTTTCGCTTTTGCAAAATTGTCTTTAGTTTAACTGCTGAACTTTATGTTTTTTTATGTGCTGAATCCAAATATGACAGCATTTGTTCTCTACCACGTAAGGATTTTTCACATAACGCAATGATAAGTCGTGAAGAAAAAATAGTAAATACATATCAATAATGGTTTATTAAAAGGGTTTAAATTGAAACACATTTTTTTTAAAATTTGAAACTAAATAGGTATATAAGGGGAAAAATATGTTTAAAAGAAATATATGAAAGTGAAACTTACAAATTAATAGTAGGGCGCAAATTTAAAGTCGACCTTACTCAGCCGCATAGTAGCGTTTTCGCTGATTTTGAAAGCTTCTTTTCATACTTTTCCTTTTATATGTTGTTACTTCAGTTTCTCGACAGCCATGCCACTTTTTCTTTACTATCCATTTTGGTTTCAAACTGTGGGTCTTCAATTAGTTTGAGAATAACAGGACCAACAAATACTCCCTCTTTAATTTTTGCCTCGGATAATGCAGGGAATTTGTCCCCTAGGTATTTGAAACATTTCCCTTCCTTAGAGAGAGCTTTCACAAACTGCTTCATTACGCCAAGTTTAATGTGAAGTGGAGGCAGGAGTTCGTTCTTTGGGTTCACAACGTTTTCCTTCACGACGTTCTTTATTCCAATTTCAAACCCAGATCTCCTTGTCCACTCCTTTTGTATCTAATGCTGGGTTCTGTTTCGACTGTTCCACTCACACACACAAAAAAGGGTGTTTGGTGTACCCTCCTTGCTGTCCTAGAAGCATGGAGAGTATTTTCAAATCTCCACATATAGTCCACTCATTGTCCTTGTATTTTAAACTTCAACAAAATCATACTCAAATTCTCGTAGCGTTCTTTCAAATAAACAGAATGAGCAACTGGTACTGAGGCAAACTTATTGCCATTATGAAGGAGGACTGCCTTTAGACTTTGTTTTGACGAATCAATAAACAACCTCCACTCCTTTACATCATAGTTTACATTGAACATACTTAACAGCCCAGTGATACCATTTCAGAATACTAGTCCATCTTCATGAGAAAAGTATTGAAGAAAACTCTTTCTCTTTATCTATACCATGAAAATGATGTACCTGGTGCTAATAATTTTTTTTCCTTCAACCTTGAGCTTAACAATTCGGCTGACTCCTTTGGTAGATCTAAATCCCTGACAAGATCATTTAATTCTGGTTGTATGAACAATGAGGTTCGTTGTTATAACCACTAAACTCTTCACCAGAGCTGCTCCCTTCCCAGTCAGTATCATAAAATGACGAAATATTATCTAACGAACTTGGTGGAGTAGGTATAGGGAGGTCAGGACCATGATCAACAGGACGCATTGCGGATGGAAGATTTTGATACGAAATTACTCTTTTATTTTTCAAGTTATAAACCTCAACATTGGTCAAGCAAAAATAACAATCATCAATATGATTTCGGGGCTCCCTCCAGACCATAGGCACTCCAAAACGAAAAGATTTCTTTTTGCCTTGAGACCACTGTCGAAGTTCTTCTATGCAAATGCAGCAGACTGTGTGTAGGGCCCATGCCATATCCTGATCACCCAGTTTCACACCGAAATATGCAAAATAAACCGTCTTAACCATTTTTCACTACATAATTACCGCAGATGTAACAATAACTGTTAGGGTTAGTGCGACAACGACGATTAGACATCATAATGTGAACACAGTGTTAGCAGAAATCGATTGCGATGAAACAATCACTTCAGCACTTTCCTCACGTCTTCTCACATCAATATACAAATCAGTACTGAACAACTAACCAGAATGATGCAGCCTGGATTAGCAAGAAAAATAAGTTTAAACATGAGTAAACAGGTTGTCATTATGCTCTGTGTTCTTCATTATGTTGAGGCTAAACCTAAAAATAATGTATATATATATATATATATATATATATATATATATATATATATATATATATATATATATATATATATATATATATATATATATATATATATATATTATATATATATATATATATATATATATATAATATTATATATATATATATATATATATTATATATATATATATATATATATATATATATATATATATATATATATATATATATATATATATAATATATATATATATATATATATAGACAGGTTCTTGGCCTTCTTATTTAATATTTGTGGGTAATATTTACAAACAAACAGTGCAAACACAGCCTTGAAAAGACAGAAAGAGAAAATAACTAAGAAAATGATTACACGGGCTTTGTGAAAAAAAAACCTTATGTGATGAAGGGAAATGGATGTGATTTTCGAATTCAGTACACCAAAATACATGGAAATAAGAAAAATTCATAGAGTCAATTTTTCCATTGCAGGCCTGTGTTACCAATATTTCTAAGATTTATTATCAAGACTTGACATTTTTTGTTAGTATTAGCTTTGTTCTAATCATTATTATTATTGTCATCTTTATTACTTTATGTATTGTCATTACTGTATTAATAATTGCGAATTATATTATATGGATCATTTGTATCTTAATGGTTATTAAAATATATTGATGAACTATTTATCACTAACCTTTGGGGTTCAATGGAAACCAATGTGTATCTCCTTAGAAGCTCCTTTTCAGAGTAATGTAATGTAATTATTGTTATTATTATTATTATTATTATTGAATTTAGTAGTTTAGGACCTACTATAATATTGTAAACTTGTAAATTTACATTCTTCTGAATAAACTGTGAAAATGGAAAATGGAAAATTATTATTATTATAATTATTATTACTATTATTATTATTATTATTATTATTATTATTATTATTATTATTATTATTATTATTATTATTATTATTATTATTATTATTATTATTATTATTATTATTATTATCATTATTTTATTATTATTATTTTTATTATTATTATTAATTATTATTATCATTATTATTAATTATTTTTATTATTGCCATAAAACCATTATTATTATTGTTATTATTATTATTATTATTATTATTATTATTATTATTATTATTATTATTATTATCATTATTATTATTATTATTATTATTATTATTATTATTATTATTATTATTATTATTATCATTATTATTATAATTGCTTTCTTTACTATTCTTATTAATATTATTGATGTCATTATTATTGTTTTTATTGTTATTGAAATCATTATTATTATTATTATTAAGAATTCTGCTAATTGTAGACTTATTATCATCCCTATTAATATTCATGTAAATAATACTTGTTATTAAATTTGTTAATTTTATTTCTAAAATTTATCATTAACAAATAATAATAATAATAATAGTAACGTTGATAAATACTATTTTTTTTTTATTATGATAGTTACTATTATAATCATATTTTTACTATTATCTTTATTATTATTACTACAAATGTTATTATTATTATTATTATTATTATTATTATTATTATTATTATTATTATCAGTATTAGTATTATTATTATTATTATTTTAATTTTATCTTTATTATAATTATTATTATTATCATCATTATTATTATTATTGTTTAATACCTTTCTCCTTGTGATAATTATTAGCTTACATTTATATTAATATTATTATTATTATTATTATTATTATTATTATTATTATTATTATTTGTTTTGGTTTTTATTAATTTTAAAATTATTATCATTATTGTTATTAATACTTTTAAATATTTGCTGTAATTGAAGTTAGCTTTGGAATCCATACAATAAGCCTTATTACTGTTGCTATTACAATTTTTATTATTATTATTATTATCGTTATTATTATTATAGTTGTTAATATTATTATTACTTCCTTACCATAATTATTATGATTATTATTAAATTATTATGATCATTATTATATTTGTGAACATCTTCTTCCTCTCATTATTATTATTATTATTATTATTATTATTATTATTATTATTATTATTATTATTATTATTATTATTATTATTATTATTATTATTATTATTATTATTATTATTATTATTGATTTTACTATTTTTGTTATTAGAATTAATATTGTTATTACTATTTTCGCTATTATTAATTTTATAAGATATTTGTATTTTAATTAGCATTATCTTTATCACTCATTTTGTTATATGCACCATTTTAGTATTTACTTTTTAATAATAAAATTTAAAAACTTATTTAACTACTAAACTTTGGGGCTCAATGGAAACCAATGTGTATCCCATTAGAAGTCCCTTTTCAGAGAACTGAACAGTCACTTCATTATTATTATTATTATTATTATTATTATTATTATTATTATTATTATTATTATTATTATTATTATTATTATTATTATTATTATTATTATTATTATTATTATTATTATTATTCATTATTATTATTATTATTATTATTATTATTATTATTATTATTATTATTATTATTATTTTTTTGATATAGTTAGTAGTATAGGACCTACTACATATTGTAAATTATAGTGTACGTTCAATGAATAAATAATTTTGAATTTGAATTATTATTATTATTATTATTATTATTATTATTATTATTATTATTATTATTATTATTATTATTATTATTATTATTATATATTATATATTATTATTATTATTATTATTATTATTATTATTATTATTATTATTATTATTATTATTATTATTATTATTATTATTATTATTATTATTATTATTATTATCATAATTAATTTTAAATTTGTTGTTACTATTATTATTATTTATATTATTTAATTATAATATATTTTTTTATTATTATATTTATTATTAATAATTTTTTATAATTATTATTATTTTATATTATTTTTTATACCTTATATTCATTTTTATTCATTATTATTATTATTATTATTATTATTATTATTATTATTATTATTATTATTTTTATTATTATTATTGAATAAAAGTTATTTCCTTAGGACAGTCATAAAGAATTTTTTTCTCTATAACTTAAGTAACATCTACTTATATAATTTTTACCCATTTATCAGCGAATATTTAGGTTAAACAGGTCATACAGTTAAAATATTATCGTCAAGCAGGAAATGCATTAAAATTTATCTAGTTTACTTAATAAATTTTGAAATAGGGAAAAAAATTATAAAAGTGTTTTTAAAAATTCCTATAAATAGAGTTGGGATTAACTGCAGGTAATTATTTTCAAAACTCACTCTTCTCTAAAAGGTATGTAAGAGTAGACTTTTATATATATATATATATATATATATATATATATATATATATATATATATATATATATATATATATATATATATATATATATATATATATATATATAATATATATATATATATATATATATATATATATATATATATATATATATATATATATATATATATATATATATATATATATATATATATATATATATATATATATATATATATATATATATATATATATATATATATATATATATATATATATATATATATATATATATATATATATATATATATATATATATATATATATATATATATATATATATATATATATATATATATATATATATATATATATATATATATATATATATACAAAATCTTCTATAATTATTAAATAGAACAGTTGATAGAGGATCAATCTAATCCCGACTAGTTTTGGGGGAGGTAACTCCTTCAACCCATTCTCAATGAACAATATAACAATGATTAAAATAACAAAATAACGGTAATAAAAAAATATTATACAATTACTATAAGTAAATAAATAAATGTATATAATATTTTAACACAGAGAAAAGTTCTATCACATGTCGAAATTTCACTTCAAAATTATAATATTATCTGAATGCAAATTTTCATTTAATTTAGATTTGTAATGCGAAATATGTAAAGATTCCTGAAAATGGTGGTCCGACTCATGCTTAAAATCTAAAATTTTGAAACTTGAATCTTTTATTTAATGATTTAATTGGAGAGAATGAGAGTTTATAGCAGAATAGGGGGGGGGGAGGGGATGCAGCTGATCGAAAGTTCTGAAGGAAACAACTTTGTGCGAGTTGAAAGACTTCGAGTAACCTTTTCACAATAGGCAACATCACAGCTTCCACAAGTGTATTTATACCGTTATCTCTGATGAGCAACAAGGTGTAGGAAGTCTTTCCTTAGGCTTGAAAAGTTTGACAATATATATATATATATATATATATATATATATATATATATATATATATATATATATATATATATATATATATATATATATATATATATATATATATATATATATATGACTTGGGGGGACGTATTGCATAGACAGGGTCTAAAAATGAACAAGACAAAAACTAATGTGATGAAAATCGAAAGGGAGCATGAAGTCCTCAATATTGAAGTGGATGGAGAGATAAATGCTTCGGGGTGACTGTGAACAGTGATGGAGAAATGGCGGGTGAGCTTGAGGAAAGAATAGGTAAATTTTCCAGGGGAGTGAGACAATTATACCCTCTCCTGGGAAATAGAAACGTACCGAGAAAGATTAAGATCATGATGTATACTACCTTGTTGAGACCGGTCTTAATGTATGTTTCGGAGGCGTGGACTCTTTACTACAAAGACAAGAAGCAGAATTGATGCTGCTGAGATAGGAATGCTGAGAATTAAAGTGGGAGTGACGAGATGGAAAGGTAGAAGGAAAGAGGAAACTAGATAGGAACTGCGGGTGGAACCAGTTGAGAAGTTGGTGGAGAGACATCAATTGAGATGGTATGATCATATGCGAAGGAAATAGGTACCTAGCTAGATTTTATAACTGGTACCCGCGAGGTAGAACATCGGGAAGACCTAGTAAAAGGTGGAAGGATGGAATTGTTGATGTGGTAGAGAGTAGTGGAAGAACTATGGACGCGGTGGGGACGGATGATCTTTATCGAGATATCTGGTTGGAGAGGCTTCACAAATGACAGGGCACAACCCTAACATTCGGTTATCGGTGAGGATATATATATATATATATATATATATATATATATATATATATATATATATATATATATATATATATATATATATATATATATATATATATATATATATATATATATATATATATATATATATACAGGAAATGTTGCATCTTTTATTGTTATTATTGGTAACAGGACATTCTGATGGTTCGCATTTGGTCGATCTTGCTTTTGAGTTTGGACCCGAAGTCCCCATTTATCCACTTCCAAAATTTAAGCATTTTATAATCGAAAAAATCAGGGAAGGATACGATCTGCACGACAACTGGTAAGGAGTCTTCAAGACATAGTTTCCCACACCCTCTGCATATATATATATATATATATATATATATATATATATATATATATATATATATATATATATATATATATATATATATATATATATATATATATATATATATATATATGTATGTTTATTTTTCATTTCACCTCAGGTGGGCAAAGGCCAGGTCTACCAAAATTTCGAAGAAAGTTAAGGGGAAAGTCGAGAACCTGGTCCAATTAACGACCGACATGACCTGATATACGGCGTTTGAAGGTGGATAACTCATAAGAAGTTGGGAAAATAGATGAAGGAAGTGTGATCCAGATTTTACCAGTAGAGCACATGTAATATTGAGCATAGCGGTTAAGTCTGATGTCAGAGAGTTGGATAGAGAAAGGATGAGACTGTGTAGAAAGACGAGACGAGTCGCACGAGCCCTTCTCAATGGAGGAGGTATGCGACGAGACAGTTCAGAATAGAAGTCTGTTGTAATAGCGATAGTATAGAGAGAGTGTCGCAACAATTCGACTTCCAGAAAGAGACTGGAGAGAATTAGTGAGAGCAGGAGAGTTGATAAGGCGAAAATCCCTACACTCCACCTTTTCTAAGATGGCTGTATGAGTGGAAGAACTCCAGATGTGTGAAGCGTACTCCATGCATGAGCGAACATCACCCCTATACAGAGCAAGCAACTGTGGTGGAGGCAAGAAATGCTGAAAGCGCCTCAGAACACCCAAACTTTTAGAACCTTGTTTAAAAAGAGAAATAATGTGATCTTTCCAAGAAAGATCACGAGAAAAAGAAACACCAAGAATATTAAGGAGAGATGATAGTTTCAGTTTTGTGTTTTCGAAGAAGATATCATAGTTGTATGGAAGATTGTGTCGAGTAGAAAGATGGAGTAATTGAGTTTTTGAGGCACTGGAAACGACAATGTTTTCTCTGCCCCAATTTGAAATGTGAGATAGATCAGAGGTTAGTTGCTCCAAGGCTACCCTCCTTGAGTCTATTACCTGTTGTTGGGAAAAAGAGTATTGATGGGTGAAGTCATCAGAATAGGAGTGGATAGGTGATGAAACAATAGAGAGAAGGTCATTAATTAAAAGCAGAAAAAGTGTTGAGGATAGGACAGATCCTTGAAGGACACCACTATTAATAGATTTATAGGATGAATGGTGGCCGTTTACAACAGCTGCTATTGAACGACCAGAAAGAAAATCAGAGAGAAGGGCACAGAGAGAAGGATAGATTCCGAAAGAGGGAAGCTTGGAAATAAAAGCTTTGTGTCAGACTCTATTGAAAGCTTTCGATATGTCTAGCGCGATAGCAAAAGATTCACCGAAATGCCGAAAAGTCAAAGAGAAGGGAAAGATCACAAGTAGAGCGTTTCTTAAGAAAGCCATACTGGCGATCAATATATATATATATATATATATATATATATATATATATTATATATATATATATATATATATATATATATATATATATATATATATATATATATATATATATATATATATATATATATTCCCCCCATCCATCCCTCCTTTTCCCTCCACTAGCATTCCCAGATATTTAAACTCTTCTACCTCCTCAAATTTCTCACCCCCCACCTCTACACGACCATCCCATTTCTCCCCTCTTGCTGCCTCATTTCTGCCCCAATCCTCATCACTGTGCTCTTTGTTGAGTTTACCCTTAATCCCTTCGACGCACACTCCCTCACAAACTCCTTCACCAACATTCTCAGCTTCTCCCCAGATTCCTCAACTAACATGCATCATCCGCAAACAACAGGACACTTACTTCCTCTTCTCCCTCTCCACTTCTCAACCCTCCTTCTCAATCCCCCTAACAACACCATCCATTAACACATTAAACAACCACAGAGACATAACACACCACTGCCTCAGTCCAACTCCCACTCTAAACCATTCAGTCAGTTCCCTCCTCACTCTCACCCTCGATCTACAGTTCTCATGAAATGATTTAATTCCATTCAACAATCTACCTCTCACTCCCCCTCCCTTAGAACCTCAAACAATTTCCTCCTACAAACTCTATCATACCCCTTTTCTAAATTCATAAAACATACATACCCCACTCTATCTTTCTCACGCAATTTTCACCAATCATTCTCAGTGTAAACACCTGATCCACACATCCCCTACCTTCTCTAAAACCTCAATGTTGCTCCCCCACTCTCTCTCTCTTGTCAATTCTTTCACTTTTGCTACCAAAACTCTACCATAAATTTTCCCTACTACACTCAACAAGCTTATCTCCCTATAATTCCTACACACCATCTTATCTCCCTTCCCTTTCTCACCAACAAACATTAAACATTCTCACCAACCAGTCAACTATCACTCCCGCTCCCACCCTCATCATCTCCCATATATACCATCCATTCCTGCTGCTGCTTTCCGTTCTCCACCTTTCCCACAGCTACTTTTACTTTCTCTCTACTAATACTCCCGCCTTCTTCTAACAACATCTCCTCATTATTCTCCACTATTCCTTCGCCTCCCACCCCAGTCAATAAATCACTTAAGTGTCTCTTCCATCTCTCCTAACCTCCCTCTCCTTTCACTACATCACCATCATCCCCCCCTCACTCCCTCTCCCAGCTTTATTTACCTTCTTCCAAAACATCATACTCCTTTCCTTATAATCTTCCCAATCCCTACCCTCCTTCGTACTCATATATATATATATATATATATATATATATATATATATATATATATATATATATATATATATATATATATATATATATATATATATATATATATATATATATATATATATATATATTTATATTTAATGTCTGCTATTGGACTCGAACCAACAAAATTTAAGATGGTAAGTCTAGCGCGCTGACCACTCTGCTACGGCAGTTCAAAAGGGAATCGCATTGGAACTTACTCATGATCTAAAGTCATAACGTCAAGCCCAAAGGACTCCCCCGACTGCAACATGAGCAAGGAGCAATGGGGTCAAAGGTCGAGTGAAACACTCGCAGACAGTTATTTTCAAGATTTTAAAGTCTGCTATAGCCTCTCACAGACTATTTTCTATATAGAAAATTAATGTCTGCTATTGCACTCGAACCAACAACAATTAAGGTGGAAAATCTAGCTCGCTGACCACTCTGCTAAGGTAGTACAAACGATTTTATATATAGAAAATAGTCTGTGAGAGGTTATAGCAGACTTTAAAATCTTGAATATAACTGTCTGCGAATGATGGACTCGACCTTTGACCCCGTTGCCCCTTGCTCGTGTTGCAATGGGGGGAGTCCTTTGGACTTGACGTCATGACTTTAGATCATGAGCAAGTTCCAATGCGATTTCCTTTTGTACTGCCGTAGCAGAGTGGTCAGTGCGCTTGACTTACCATCTTAAAGGATGTTGGTTCGAGTCCAATAGCAGATATTAATTTTCTATATATATATATATATATATATATATATATATATATATATATATATATATATATATATATATATATATATATATATATATATATATATATATATATTTGACTTTCGTTTTCTTCATGAAGGATTGCCACACAGAGAATATCAGCAGATGAACACACAGGAACACATATCGATGCTCCAATTCAATTTAATGAACACGGTCGTGAATTAGATGAAATACCAATGGAAAAACTTTTTGGTCCAGGTAATTTTAAGAAAAATTTCTTCTAATTTTTATTTCAAAAAAATTTTCATCTTATATTTTGAAGACCTTTAATTAAAATGTATTATATGTATTATGACTTTATATATATATATATATATATATATATATATATATATATATATATATATATATATATATATATATATATATATATATATATATATATATATATATATATATATATATATATATATATATATATATATATATATATATATATATATATATATATATTAGGACCCACAAACTAGCAGCCTGCACTGGCACTGTTGCAATGTTGCATGGTCTTTAGTGAGGCGATTTTAATCCGATTAATCGGATAATTCGTCGATTAATCGGATAATCTGATAACTAATCCGGATAATCCCCGCCCCTTTTTGACACAACCCTTTCAGCCCCGCCCACTTTTGACTTTTTTTTCCTACGGTCAGTGCCATCAGGCACGTGCCAAGCCTTATTTGGCACTGATGTGCTAGAGCCAGGGCCTAACTCATGCTCTTTCCTGAGTGCCATTTCTAGCTGTTTCAAGCTTTTCCCTAGCACTTTCTAGCACTTCGCACTCATGCAAGTCCATGTCGACATGAGATGAAGGGGGTGCCAGTGTCAGCTGTCATTGAGGGTCAGGTGTCATTGCAAGAGCCTCTTTGCAACATTACTTAGCACTCTCGATGACGACGTCATCTGCGCATGCGCACACACTTCCCCTGTGACGTCATGGCGCTGGGCTATCTTGAGACTACGACGTCATCCGACCACCATTTTTGTTTTCTTCATCACACGGTTTTTATTTCCGTAGATTTTTTCTCTTAACTACTTGACCTCTGTCCTCCATCTTGGATACAGGGTCCGCCATCTTGGATTAGGCATCCGCCATCTTGGATTTTTTTTATCAGCCATCCTGGCATTCGCCATCTTGAATTTCTGTCCGCCAATTTGTTAATTGTTAATTTTTTTCACTTTTTTTTCAAAGGAGCTGTAATTGATATAAGTGAGAAGGTCGAGAGTAACAGCACATACGAATTGACTGCCGAGGATGTTCACGATTGGGTTGCTAAACACGGAATGTTCCGCAACAACAGTATTGTTCTCATCTACACTGGATGGTCTCCAAGGTAATCTTAAATATATATATATATATATATATATATATATATATATATATATATATATATATATATATATATATATATATATATATATATATATATATATATATATATATATATATATATATATATATATATATATATATATTAGCCCGTGTTGTCCTGGTGCTGGTGCAAATGTTTGAAATTAAAGATGCACATTTGAGGTTTGTTCATTTTGGCGTACTCTTTTCAAAAAATATGATCGAAAATGTTCTATCTGTCCATCTATCAGGTTTTTTACCATAAAGTTATCAAAATCGGTTAATGAAACGAAATATCTTACTAGTCATTTACAGTAAATTTTCAAACAATACTTATTACAAAAATTACAAGCATAGTGTTCTATCGCCTTTAATCTAATGTTGGTGCAGAAAAGTCTTGTTTTGATTCATATAATGGCATAAATTGCCTTGATTTTAATACTGCATGAATGTATTCATCTCTTGCATCTGCTCCATGTACCATGCCAGATGCTCCAATCACCAGTTTTGCACATCTTTCCACTCCCTATGAGTGGCACAGTATGGAGATATGATAAGAATGTTGCATAAAGTTATTAAGCCCTTCATCAGTCAATTTTCGTGTCATCGATGGGTCGAACCTGCACTGATCTATAGGAGGCCGTAGGTCTTTCAGTGGTTGACAACTGTCAGCGATGTGCGGTAGACGAAATTCTCTGATATAATGTTAACTTGGACCTGGTTGTTGCCATATTGCTTTTATTGTATCGATAGAGACCTTCCTGTTTTCTTCATCATCTTCTCCTAACATTGCCAGTAGCACATTTTCTTGGTGAGCCCGATAACAGTTTCTTTTGAAGACAGGTAATGTTATACTGGCAATGTCTGGTGACAGCTGCCTTTGGATTTTAATCTGTTGCAGCAGATGCTTTGAATCATTAGTGCCTTTGGGTCTGCATTTTATTCGAAACCAAAACAAACATGGCCAATGAACGCAATTCTGCAGTAGGTTGTGCTGTTTCTATGTAGAGGAAACAAATTCTAATGGCAGTAGTAACCCACCTTGCCAATGACATAATCCCAGGTTATTCATGCATTAGATCCTCAGTAACAACACCAGTTCTAATAGCTGTTACAATTCCGTAGAGGTATCTCTGATCTCTACTAATGTCGTCTATGTCAACATCAGGAAGTGGGTCACCTTCTGAGATGTTTTGGAAGACTGCAAGTGGAATGATCTCTAATGTAGTTAGAGCTTTGCCAATAGGTCCCTTCCATTGAGTGGGACTTTCACTGGGACCTATGAGCTTATTACACAGATGGCGCAGAGGGAGTTCATTCAAATGCAGACTGCATATGAACCACTGCAGAGGTCTATCTAGTTGCTGTTCTAAGAAATGAATTGCTTCACCTTTAGGTCCAGTGTTGACAGGTGTGCTGTCAGCTCCAACTGCAATGATGCTGTCAACAATTCCCATGTCTGCATGATAATACTCCATGCAGACCATCTGCAATAGCCTCCCCTGTCCTTCTGTCCACAGTAATGTGTTGAAGGTAGAGAGTTTCAGGTTCACAACCACGACATAGTGATCTTCTACCTTTTTACTGCTGTACCACTTACTACTGCCATTCTTTTCTTCGATCAGGGTGCTGTCTTTCCTGCCATGAAAAAACACTGTAGCTATTCCCAATTCTTTTTCCTGTGTTGTTTTCGTCAGGCCT
>SEYY01002743.1:27500-30000 GCA_009176605.1 Armadillidium nasatum
AATCCTACGACCCCCATATAATATACTGAAAGCTGATTGGCCAAGCTGAAAAATCATGCATTTGATAAATGTCCCGTGGGGCTGTAAACTGGGGCTGGTCGTGCAACCAAATGTCTCCAAATTAATCCATTTGATATGGAATGTCTCTATTATTTACAGCATAATATATAGCACTTTGAAATTTGTTATTCATGAAATTTAATTTACCATCCTACCAGCTTTTAAATACGATAGTCTTAAAAAACTAAGAGAATAACACCAGAGAAATAATTGCAATTAGGAAGGAATAAATTGAATGATGGCGCTGTAGCTGAGCTGGTATATATATTTACGCAGCTCTCCACTCCGGAGCAGCTCCCAAGCTGGAGCTGAGGTTTTTGAAATTCTCAGGATCCGAATGTGAACTTTGAAATTTGCTCTGAAGCCTTGATGAAGTAATAGCTATAAGATCTTAGGATCACTGGAACCAGAATCGAGATTTAAAGAGCCAGCCCAATACAACTACAAATAATTGAAGTTAAGCTCGAGTTTTTCTACTCAATTTCAAGGTGCTATTGAACTGAAAGAGTAATAACGTTGTGTATCTGTATAAATGGTCGAAAAAGTGGATGTAAGAGAAATTAGGTCGGATACACAACATATACCATCATTATGAGAATGTTGCAACATAAGTACAAGCCGAGTAAAGTATGTCTATATTTTAAAGAGCAATGTAAAAAATTTAGACAACAGTATTAAAAAAGCTTTTCATTATCAAAAGATAAAAAAAAAATTTGTGAACTTACCTACAAAAGTTATTATTCCAAAAAATAAAATCAAACTTTAAAATATAACGAAATATTCAACTTTCAAATATTTAATAGTTCTTATTTGTAATTCTTTTCTATCAGAAGCGAATTTAATATTCTCATAGCACTCGGTGATATCTACTTCTTTTTTAACATCTGCAACCATATCTGCATCCGATGCTGATGCTTATTTTATTCGGATGGCGAATATTATGGATTATCTGCGTAACTAAGGTATTTGAGTTCAAAATCCATTAATATAAGTCAGATGTATTTTCCTTACTTTCAGTAACTTGTACTTTAACACAGTCGCTTAAATTTTAAACTACCATTTAATGAATAGTTGTCATTCTGTTATCATCACATTTCACTCAAATGAAATAAACTTTCAGTGACAAAACTTTGTGCCGTGGGTGTACACAATCATTCAATAGAATATCTTGAGAGTGATTATAATGTAGTGCTAAACAGATGGAAGATTTTACCAGATGATGTGTATTAAGTACTAAGAGTTGTAGGTGAAAATGTAAAGAAGACAATCTTTTGTCGGGTGTGAAAAATGTGAACAGCTTTACAGGCAGAATCAACTAGAAGTTAAGGATGGCATCATACTCGTATTCAACAAATGAGAATCGGAATTTATTAGTTAAGTCGACGTTTAGAACTACTCATCAGAATTATTACAATTGCAGTTACAGCTCGGAATGAGTTAAAAAAAAAATACAATCTTAATTAAAAGAACTTCAACTTTCTGTTGTGTGAAATATTCGAGTGATAAATATAAATGAAAAGATGAAGCCATCTGTCTCTGATTCAAATAACTCAAAAGTGTATCTTCTCACAAATTACGATAATGCAATATTGAATATTGAATTCTTCTCCTTGAAACTTTTAATAAAATTACTATTAGCTCTGCAGATTCCTTTTACTCAGGAGTGATACCTCTGCAGTTGCGTGGTTACTACGTCCCCAAATTTTTGTTACTTCGATTCAATATTGCGTTGTGTCTATCTTATCTTAAACCCAGGTGTTATATGTATTCTAATGGCTTTTATTATTTCAGATGTGTATGCTTGAAGCTCTTCTGTCTTCACTGCCGTGATTCCTTACAGCATGTATGGTACAACCGAAATTCGATGAAACTATTTATATGTAATTAAAAAAATAAATACTTTTCCTTTTATTATTGTCACTTATTTCTTTTATTTAAATCTTTAAATAAATAAATTTTTGTTTTATTTTTCCTTGAAACTTATTTAGGTTTAAACTTACTAATGTAATAGACGACTGTTTCTTAAAGTTATTAAATTACAATCACTCGTGTAGATTCAAATAGATTTACTAAAATAACGATATAAAATTTAGTTGCAGTAAATTCAAAGAGTCAGCAAAGTACAGTAATTTAAGAGATAAAAACTTATATAAGGTTAAATCAGTAGGGAAAAATTCTAAGCTGATTCAATTAACAAAATGCCATGTTTGTTTCATTTGCATATAGTTCAACTAATTTTAATTTTTTTATGTTATATCCACTTATATATTACGCTGATTAAATTCGTAGAAATCTAAATTGAATCCTCATATGTAAAGCTGTAATTAATTCTAAATACAAAATTTAGTGAACTTTAACAAAAGTAGTTAATTAATTCAGAAAAATCCTAAGTTGAATGTAATTCTATAAAAAATTTTATTTATTAGTAAAAAATATTAAG
>SEYY01002743.1:35000-42500 GCA_009176605.1 Armadillidium nasatum
AAAACACCCTACACTTGGATAAAAAACACCCCATACTAGAAATAAAACACCCTACCCATTCGTCTTTGTTAATTCATTTTCGTGTTTTACTTCTTACTGTTTTATTTTAGTGGTTTTAAAAATTGATATATTATTAGAAAACGAGTAGTGTTAGTATTCTTTAAATTATAAATATATATATATATATATATATATATATATATATATATATATATATATATATATATATATATATATATATATATATATTTAAGATTACCTTGAAGACCATCCAGTGTGGATGAGAACAATACTGTTGTTGGGGAACATTCCGTGTTTATCAACCCAATCGTGAACATCCTCGACAGTCATTTCATATGTGCTGTTACTCTTAACCTTCTCAGTTATATCAATTACAACTCCTTTGAAAAAAAGTATGAAAAATTAACTATTGTACCTTTTCAGTAGTTTTTAAATCATGGCAAGATTTTTATTATTAACCTCTTGATTTTCTTTTCTTTTTATGAAATTCACTTCAAAATTAAAAATTTACGGAATGTTGAAAAAATTTAGGATTCTGGGAAGATGATTTCTATTTCAATGCTTCTATAGCATATATATATATATATATATATATATATATATATTATATATATATATATATATATATATATATATATATATATATATATATATATATATATATATATATATATATATATATATATATATATATATATATATATATATATTAAGAGATGGAGTGAAGTATCGGTATCGGTATCGGTAAGTATCGGTACATTTTCAGGTATCGGGTATCGGTATCGGTGAATTTGAAAATCTTAGTATCGGTATCGGTATCGGTATCGGTAAAAATTTTGGTATATGAATGGATAAAGTATCGGTATCGGTATATTTTCAGGTATCGGGTATCGGTACCTGTAAATTTTTAGGTATCGGTATCGGTATCGGTATCAGGTAAAAATTTTGGTATCGCTCCATCCCTAATATATATATATATATATATATATATATATATATATATATATATATATATATATATATATATATATATATATATATATATATATATATATATATATATATATATATATATATATATATATATATATATATATATATATATATATATATATATATATATATATATATATATATATATATATATATATATATATATATATATATATATATATATATATATATATATATATATATATATATATATATATATATATATATATTATATATATTCTTCTAGGAGAAGATAAATTTTACTTTAATCGAAAATAAAAAAAAATGATATTGGACCCTCATTCAGAGACTGATGTGCCCTTGAATCTTTGGTGTTTAAAAGGACAGGACCTTTTTACACTAAGAATATTTTATTTTATTTATTATTTACATTCATTAGAACACTTTTCTTCTTTTCTAATTGAAAATTTTTTTTCACTGAGACAAATTTGCGGGTTCCTTACGTTAAAGGAGATTAAAAGACACATACCACAATGCATGTACTAAAAGCATACCCGTAAGTTTAAGAGTTTAGGTGTAAAAGAGAAGCTGAAAAATAACGAGGGAGAGAATGAACCTAATTCAAATTCTTCCCAAATACTTCTTTCCAACTTTCATTGCTATTATATATATATATATATATATATATATATATATATATATATATATATATATATATATATATATATATATATATATATATATATATATATATATATATATATATATATACTCAAATAATGCTTATAAACCAAGCAGTAAGTTTTACAAAGTCAGTAGAACATATCAGGAAGATAAAGAAATTTTTGGGTTCGTGGATAGCTCAGCGGTAGAGCACCGAGTCTTTTGTCGCTCTCAGTCGCAAGATGCGGTGGTTCGACCCCTGAGGAGGTAAAATTTCTTTATCTTCCTGATATGTTCTACTGACTTTGTATATATATATATATATATATATATATATATATATATATATATATATATATATATATATATATATATATATATATATATATATATATATATATATATATATATATATATATATATATATATATATATATATATATATATATATATATATATATATATATATATATATATATATATATATATATATACTTGAAGAAATTTTGTCTTAATATTACCTGGACCAAAAAGTTTATCCAATGGTATTTCATCTAAATCGCGACCGTGTTCATAAAATTGAAATGGGGTATCGATATGTGTTCCTGTGTGTTCATCAGCTGTTATTTTCTGTGTGGCTACCCTATATATATATATATATATATATATATATATATATATATATATATATATATATATATATATATATATATATATATATATATATATATATATATATATATATATATATATATATATATATATATATGCAGAGGGTGTAGGAAAATATGTCCTAAAGACTCCTTACCAGTTGCCATTCAGTTCGTATCCTTCCTTGATTTTTTCGATTATAAAATGTTTATATTTTGCAATTGGATAAATGGGAACTTCGGGACCTAACTCAAAAGCAAGATCGACCAAATACGAACCATGAGAAGATCCCGTCACCAGTAATAGCAATAAAAGATGCAGCATTTTCTGTAAAAAAAAAAAAAAAAAATATATATATATATATATATATATATATATATATATATATATATATATATATATATATATATATATATATATATATATATATATATATATATATATATATATATATATATATATATATATATATATATATATATATATATATATATATATATATATATATATATATATATATATATATATATATATATATATATATATATATATATATATATATATATATATATATATATATATATATATATATATATATATATATATATATATATATATATATATATATATATATATTGAGATGCCGTCGTTAGCTCGATAGGCCTAGAAACAACGGTTGCTATTCAAACTAAGAGAGAGTCGGTAAAACTACATTCGGGCACTCTGGCGTCTGACCTTAGCTGCGAATAGAAGCTCTTCAGAGCTCCGGCCACGAGTCAGGGGATTTAAACCTTGAGAGCAACTAATTACCTCATCTCGTAATTAATCTGTGATTAACCTAACAGTGGGCTTCGTAAATCTATATTGATTAATATTGCCAATTTATTATATGTTGATTTTGTGATTACTATTACTCTGTGCATGCTATTTCATCGAATAAAATATACAAGCTTAATATCGTCTTTTAAAAAGAAACCCCCTTTCGCGGCTGCACCCGGGCAATACACACACACACACACACACACATATATATATATATATATATATATATATTATATAATATATATATATATATATATATATATATATATATATATATATATATATATATATATATATATATATATATATATATATATATATATATTCTTGCCGAGTTCCGAATGTCAGGGTTGTGCCCTGTCATTTGTGAAGCCTCTCCATGGAGATATCTCGATAAAGATCATTCGTCCCCACCGCGTCCAGAGTTCTTCCACTACTCTCTACCTCATCAACAATTCCATCCTTCCACCCTTTTCTCGGTTTTCCCGATGGTCTTCTGCCTCGCGGGTACCAGTTGTAAGACCTCGCTGGGTATCTATTATCCCCCATCCATCGCATATGACCATGCCACCTCAATTGCTGTCTCTCCACCAGCTCCTCAACTGGTTCCACCCTCAGACCCTGTCTAGTTTCCTCTTTCCTCCTATGCTCCCATCTCGTCTTTCCCACTATAAACCTCAGCAACCACAATTTTGTTCATGTCCTTGTGGTAAGAGTCCACGCCATCGAACTAGTTTAAAAAGGCAAGGTGCTATATCGAAAGCACAAGTTTTGACAACCATAGGAGAATGCCATCAAGACCTACGTCTACCTAATGTTAAACTCAGAGAGAGCAAAAATTACATCTTTAGAAGAAATTACAGTTTTAGGCATAAATGAGTTGGAGGAGGTTGAAGGAGGAGGAATAGCTCCGGAATCACCTAAGGTTAAATTAGAGGAAAAAGTTTGAACGAACACTTCAGCTTTAGAGGAGGACAAAACGGCAGTTGAACAGTCAGAAGAAACTAAGGTACTAAAAGAGGAGAAGCAAAGTTAGAGTTGACATTTTTTGCAAATTGCAAGAAAGAGCGCGAAGAAAAGGAATCAGAAATATGATTGCATTTTCTACGGAGAAAAGAGTTTTTATTATCACTAAGGATAGATTTTGCGCGATTCCGTGATGAAATATAAGTTGCATGAGTTTCTGGAGTTTGAAGACGACGTAATCCTTTAAGGCACCATCCTTGTGGCTGAGAGTACTAAAACAAGCAGAGTTAAAACAAGGTTTTTTAGGTTTAGTAGAAGGGAAAGAATATTGAATGTACACATCCATCCCAGAGAGAATCACCTCGGTTATTCTCTCTGCACACTCCTAGTTACCATTTCCACGGAAACAATAATCATTTCATTGGTAATCGGAAAAGTACAACTGCAAGTCAGACCATTTATTGGCACCAAAATGGTAGAAACATCTCTCCGAAGGCGGAGGCCGTTCTTGTGGAAGACTTGAAGAGACAGGATAAGATACAGAGAAGGAAAGAGTAAGGAGAAGGATAAGAAGTTAGGAAAAGATCAAGTATGTTGGATTCATCACCAAGACGGTCAGGGATACGGGTAGGGAGATGCACCAACTTCTCAAGGCTGTTCTGGATAGAAACCTGGAAGGTGAGTTCACCAGGTGGATCATGAGAACTTCATGAAAGCCATTGGCATTGAGATCACTTAAAATGATGATTTCGGAAAAAGGAAAAGAAGAAAGAATTTGTTCTATTTTGGAGTTAAGATAGTCGAAGAATTTTGGATAGTCTGTAGAGTTAGGAGATAAGTAGACAGAACAAATGAATTAAGTTGTATTGTTGCAAGAAAGTTTAAGTCATAAAGTAGAGAATGCAGATGGTGATTAACCTAAATTAGAGACACGAGAACAGACAACATCGTTGCGCACATATGTGCAGCATCAGTCTTTGGCTGAAAACTGAGGATAGCGACAGTAGGAAGAAACAGAATAGGGTTTACTGTCAGAGCACTCACATACCTGAGTTTCTGTTATATATATATATATATATATATATATATATATATATATATATATATATATATATATATATATATATATATATATATAATATATATATATATATATATATATATATATATATATATATATATATATATATATTATAAAATAATTATTTTATTTTTATATTATTATTATTATTATTATTATTATTATTATTATTATTATTATTATTATTATTATTATTATTATTATTATTATTATTATTATTATTATTATTATTATTATTATTATTATTATTATTATTATTATTATTTATTATTTATGTTGTTGTTATTATTGTTGTTATTTTAATTATTATTATTATTATTATTATTATTATTATTATTATTATTATTATTATTATTATTATTATTATTATTATTATTATTTTTATGATTCTTATTATTATAGTTAAATAAATAAATAATATCAGCACTTAGCTAAGATGGTGCTCTTTATTTTTTCTAAAATTCACTTTCTTTTTTCTTATTTGATGAGCGTAGAGACCTCACTCTGGAGCTTTTTCAGTAAAGTATGTACTATGGTTTCTGGGGTGGGGTTGGGGGGGGGGAGGACGATTAATTCCTATGAAATGGGAAACTTCAATTTGGTGACTCATTCTCTCCAAAAATGGGAATTTACCAGATTGAACACCAAATGTGATTCGTTCATTCCTCATCTTTATAAATTTAATTAAGTGAAGACATTTTAAAAGAGTATATAAGATTTCTTCGTCTTATATTAATCTGTAAAATGAATTGAGCTTTCGATGAAATCACTTTTTTTAAAAAATGGATTCTCAGGCTCTCTCTCTCTCTCTCTCTCTCTCTCTCTCTCTCTCTCTCTCTCTCTCTCTCTCTCTCTCTCTCTCTCTCTCTCTCTCTCTCTCTCTCTCTCTCTCTCTCTTATTGAAAATGCTTTTAAAAAACGACTCTCTTTAAAATTTTAACAACCTCTTCTGACCATATTAACTGTACCTAAAGAACTTTCATTTATCAAAATGCCATTTCTGGGGAGAAGAAGTTACCAAATTGAACGGAATGTTAATGAAATACTAAAAATAAATTTCCTTCAACCTTAATCTTAAACTAATTTTTAATAATAATAGGAAAATTGTAAAGTTTTTAAAAGTCTTAGGAAAGATTTCCTACACCTTATTGCTCATCAGTGATAACGATTAAAATACGCTTGCGGGAGCTGTGATACTTCCTATATTGAAAAGACTACTCGAAGTCTTACAACCCTCACACAGGTGTTTCCTTCAGAACTTTGGATCAGTTGCTTCACCCCTCACCTTCTATACTACTATTAACACTCATTCTCTCCAATTAAATCATCAAATAAAAGATTCAAGTTTGAAAATTTTAGATTTTAAGCATGATTCGGACCACCATTTGCTTTAATCTTTTTTTATATTTGGCATCACGTACCTAAATTAAATGAAAATTTGTATTCAGATAATATTATAATTTTGAAGTGAAATTTCGACATGTGATATAACTTTTCTCTGTGTTAAAATATTATATATATATTTATTTATTCATAAACATTTTATAATATTTTCCTTATTACTGTTATTTTGTTATTTTAATCCTTGGTATATTGTTCATTGAGAATGGGTTGAAGGAGTTACCTCCGAAATATATATATATATATATATATATATATATATATATATATATATATATATATATATATATATATATATATATATATATATATATATATATATATATATATATATATATATATATATATATATATATAAATCTACTCTTACATACCTTTTAGAGTAGAGTGAGTTTTGAAGATAATTAACTGCAACTAATCAGAACCCTATTTATAGTAATCTTTAAAACCACTTTTATAATTTTTTTTCCTTTTTCAAAATTAAATTATAAAAAGCAAAAGTTAATAACGACGAATATTAATGAATTTCCTGCTTGGCGAGAAAATATGTTTTTTTTTAAAAACTTTTTTTTAAATATATTAAATATTTAACGTAAATAATCACTTGTATATGGTTTAAAATTGCAGGTAGACTTGCTTAAGTAATAGAGAATAAATTTTTTTTTGTGACTGTTCTAATAATAATATTAATAGTAAGAACAATAAAACTAATAGTAAAAATATGATTATAATAGTAACCACCATAATAACAAAAAATAATAATTATCTACGCTACTATCATTATTATTATTTGTTAATGATAAATTAATATTAATATTAATATTATTTACATGAGTTTTAATAGGGATGATTTTAAGTCTACAATTAGCAATAATTTTAATATTTAATAATGATTTCAATAACAATAAAAAATAATAAAATTATTAATAAGAATAATAAAT
>SEYY01002743.1:45000-47500 GCA_009176605.1 Armadillidium nasatum
AAGTTACTCTTTAAAAAACAAAAATAATGTATATATATTATATATATATATATATATATATATATATATATATATATATATATATATATATATATATATATATATATATATATATATATATATATATATATATATATATATATATATATATATATATATATATATATATATATATATATATATATATATATATATATATATATATATATATATATATATATATATATATATATATATATATATATATATATATATATATATATATATATATATATATATATATATAATATATATATATATATATATATATAGTAGTAAAGGGCGCCTTTTGGAGGGTGTAAGATTATGTCGAAAAGTAACTAAATCTGGCAACCTTACTACTTTTATTATATTTTGTTTTATCTTATTTTACTATTACCTTTCCCATTTTCGTGGGGTGGTGCCAGCCACAATTTCCATACAAACATACCCATTCTTACTTTTCAACTCCTTTCACCACCATCCTCCATCTCACTCTGTCCTCCGCAAGTCTTCTACCCTCTTCAAAATTCAAATTCCTTCCACCCAAAATCTCTCTCACTCCATCCATCCATCTCCACTTTGGCCTTCCCCTCCCCTACCCCCATCCCCCTCGGATTTAAGAACCTTGCTCACCATTCTGTTCTCATTCATTCTACACATATGTCCAAGCATATTTACTCATCTTTTACACCCTCCTCCGCTCTATCAGCTACATCCCTCTTCCATTTACTCATCTCCCTTATTCTTTTATTTCTGATCCTATCAATCCTTCTCTATTTACATATCGCTCTCAAACATTTCATTACAAAGACATTCAAACTTTTCCTCACCCGAGCACTTATCATCCATGTTTCTTACCCATACATACACAAGATAACCACATACTTCCAAAAATTCTTATCTTTATTTCTTTCGAAATTTTTCTTTTCTTCCATACTTTTCTTAGGTCCCCAACACTTTCATTCCTTCTGCCACCCTATTCTTTATTTCTTTTTCCGTCCCAACCTTACCTTCCACTAACATTCCTAGATATTTGAATTCATCCACCTCCTCAAGTTTCCTTCCCCCCACTCCTCCCTCCACATCTTATTCCCACCTCCAATCCTCATAACTATACTTTTCACTGGATTGACTTTCAATCTCATGTTCACACATTTCCCCTCAAACTCTCTCACAAGTATTTTCAACTTTTCTCCAGATTTTGCCACCAACACCGCATCATCTGCAAAAAGAAAAACGTTCACATACCATTCACCCACCATATTTCTCACCATAATACTCTTCCCTTCTCTCTTCATTTCCCTTAATACATCATCCATCAATAGATTAAATAACCATGGCGACATTACACACCCCTGTCTCAATCCCACTCCTATGCTAAACCAGTCCGATAGTTCTTTCTTCACCCTCTCTCTTGATCTACAATTTGCATAAAAAGCTTTGATTATATATATATATATATATATATATATATTATATATTATATATATATATATATATATATATATATATATATATATATATATATATATATATTATATATATATATATATACATACATATATATATTCCCCTTTAACACCAAACCCACACTTAAATTTATCACCCTCACGTTTACACAATGGAACCAAACATGCATGGTGCCAAGCTTGTGGTACCACAACCGTTGTCAAACATAATTTAAATAATTTAACATTCCATTCTACCACACTCGCACCCCCTTCCAGCAGCACCTCTCCACTTATTCCATTCAAACTCATAGATTTACTTCTTCTCACTTTCCTCAAAGCTTTACCTATTTCTTCAATCTGGATTCCCCCCTTAGACTCATCCATCATCCCTCCCATATTCCTCAGCACAGTCACACTCCTAACCTCAACACCCTCACATTCAACAACCTATTCAAATACTTCATCCATCTTGCTTGAACCTCCCTTCCTTTCTGTCTTATTTCTCCATCCATGCTCTTTATTCATCCTCCCCTCACCTCCCCTCACCTCTCCTCACCTCCCCTCACCTCACCTCACCTCCCCTTTATTCCTTACCTTATTTATCTCCTTCTAAAACATCTTATTCCTCCTCCACTATTTTATTACCCCATTTTACACTTCTTTTCTTAACTCTCTTTCAGCTTCATCTAAAGTATTTGTACCTAAAAAATTTTCAAAAGCTATTTTTTTATCCCTCACATTAAAACTCACCTCCACACACCACCATACACTTTCTTTTCTTTTACACTTTCTTATATATATATATATATATATATATATATATAATATATATATATATATATATATATATATATATATATATATATATATATATATATATATATATGTTTTATGCGAATTGTAGATCAAGAGTGAGGGTGAAGAGGGAACTATTGGATTGGTTTAGCATGGGAGTGGGATTGAGAAAGGGGTGTGTAATGTCGCCATGGTTATTTAATGGTGGATGTATTAAGGGAAATGGAGAGAGA
>SEYY01002744.1:0-5000 GCA_009176605.1 Armadillidium nasatum
AAAAAGAACGTTGGTCCAACCACCAGTTCTGACATTATCCCGATCGGTCAAACAGCTCAACCTCTGAAGTTGTATGTTGACGCTTCGGATATGGGAGCAGGCGCGTGTCTGGCTCAAGACCAAGAAGGGAAAGAATTGCCAATTGCTTTCATCTCTACTACGTTTTCCAAAGCAGAACAGCGCTATGGTACCACAGAAAAAGAAGTTACAGCCATCAGATGGGCGGTTAAATCTTTGAAACCATTCTTATGTGGTATACGTGTCATTATTCATACCGACCACAAACCTTTATTGTTCCTGTACAATATGCCTTTAGTCAATTCGAGAGTAGCTCGCACGTTGGAGGAGATCAATGATATTGACTACGAGTTACGGTATATACCAGGAAAACACAACATTGTGGCTGATGTGTTGTCAAGAGCACCTGTGGGAGTGGTCCCAGAGGACTCAGAACCTCCAATAGTTAATGAAATCCCTAAAGGATTTACTGAAATCAAGATCCCAGGGGGAGGTGACTCCCTGTTTCAAGCTTTGGCAACGTGGCTTTATGGGTCTGGAGATCAACATCCGATTTTGAGGAATGAAGTAACCCTAGAATTATTAAATAATAGACCAAAATATGGATTGCAGACTGGGAGGAACTCCCAACATCTAACCAAAGCTTTACAACTTATGAAATATGTGGGCCAATTACCCCTTTCACAGGCGATTCAAGCATTCACTAACATCCGCAAAGTTCAGATATGGGTATATTATGGTGATGCCAAACCTTTGCAGTTTGGGAACCCTTCTGATCAAAACATTTGTCATCTCCTGTGCTTAGGGGGAATTCATTATAATTTGTTGATAAAAGGTAGTTTAGTGCAGGACGAAAGAAAGATACATGCAAAGCTTGTTGTTCCAGAGGAATTTCAGGAGTTTGAGCTCTTGGATGAATCCTTGGAGGAGGAAGGGAAACAGACTGGTGGGGAGGAAAATCGAACAATAAAGATACATCAAATAATGTTTAATGAAGAAGATATTATAGACCCTTTGGGGATTGATAATGGGGATATAAATCTTATCCAGGATCGAGACCCAATTTTAAGACGATTAAAAAGGGCTATATTGCGGAATTTGCCGTTTGTTGGAGTGTTGAGGCCCTTCGCCAGGTCGCACAAATACATCTATTTAAGGGACAATTGTTTATATAAAGAAATGATCACTGGAGAATTTTCATTAATTGTACCAGATGAGTATTTAACAACAGTAGCCATTAAAGCACATTGGAGTTTTGCCCATGTGGGAAAACAAAAATTGTATTCCTTATTGATCCAGAGAATTTGGCACCCTAAGATTAATACCATTTGTGCCGACATTACATCCTCATGTTATAAATGCCAAGCGTATAAAATCTCAAATATCATTTATGCCCCACCTATCTTGAAGATTGCAACATCCAGACCATTTGAATTGGTGGCGATGGATTTAATACAATTTCCTAAGACCGCACGAGGTAACCATTATGCTCTAGTGATGGTGGATCACTTTACGAAGTGGGTTTCGGCAGTACCTTTAAGGAATAAACAAAGTGCCACAGTAACCGATGTGGTAAAACATCAAATCTTACCATTCTTACCTAGACTTCCTGAACGTGTGTTAACTGATAACGGACGAGAATTTATTGGGCCGGAGTTCGAAGAGTTCCTAAGAAATCAGGGCATTAAGCATGTATTAACGACACCTTATACACCCGCTTCAAATGGGGCTGTGGAACGAGTTAATCGGACTCTGAGTCAGTACTTGAGAATGTTGGTTACTCGGCCAAATTATTGGGATGAAGACCTTTCTCAAGTGGTATTAATTTATAATCATACGGTACATTCCGAGACACAAATGACTCCATGTGAAAACATCTTAAAACGGGCCCATACTCTGAGTATTGGATTACCATTACCCAGAGTGGATGACGATTGGGAAGAAGGGCACCACCGGTTTGAATCATATGAGGTAGATCAATTGGTGGGGTTAAAAGTACATTTGCCAGGTGACCTCACCTTAAACAAATTTAGGCCAAGATATTATGGGCCCTATAAAATAATACAAGTACAAACCAATGGAGTTACTTATGTAATTGAATCAGAGAAGGATGGACGGAAATGTCGGGTTCATCATAAACAACTAAGGAAGTGGAAGATTCCTCCGGAATATTTAAGGAATAACCCGATATTTCAAAAATATGCCCTTGAAGGAGATGATATACAACCTATTGAAACAGAAGAAGAGCCCTTAGAGGAGCAGATAAATGAGGAAGCTCAAGTAGATTCGCCAGAAATAGAAGAAGAAAATGAGGAAGATGAGGAGTCATTCTTTGAAGGATTTATAGTAGATCAGGAGAAGTTAAAACAGATTAAAGATAAGTTAACCATTATTGCCCAACAGCATGAAGCGTTAGTCACAGAAATTCATTCACCTTTGAGGGTGATGAACAGTCCTAATAAATCAGATACTACTCAAGAAGAAGAAATAATAACTGATGAAGAGAATGAAGCAAACTCATTTTTACAATGGGATACGTCAGACCTCTTAGAGGAGGCAGAAAGAAGATGGGAGTTAACAGAGGCGATGATCTTGCCTTCTCCAATACCAGAACCAAACATAATATCTTATGACTTAAATAATTTAAGGAAGAACCAATTTTCCACACCTATAATGTTAGAAGAAGAGAATATTGGAGAAGAAGTACTAGAAGAAGAAGATGGGGAATATTCCCAAATTGATGAATTTTCATTTCTAGGATTTGACAAAGTAAACAAACCATGTACTCCTATACCAGTGCAAGTAACTCAAAATGATAGACCATATACCCGTTCTAGAGGTGTATGCTTGGACTTACCTCTTGTGCACCCATATCTCTTGGAGAGAAAGAGGAGAAAATGAAAAATGAAATATATTTAAAAAAAGGGGATCATGGAGAGATATAGTGAAGTAAATCTTATTAGGAAATTAACATTGTCAATATCGTAAATTAATCTTGATTTAAATTGAATCTTATCTAAGATAGGTCACATTTGTGAAATGAAAAAAAAGAGAGTTTATTCTGCTTAACTCTTTGTACTTTAGAGGAAAGTGAAATATAGAGCGTCGAAAAGACTTTTTCGACGGGTGGGGAGGAATGAAAAGAAGTTTCATTATATTTTTCCCATTATAAAAAAAATGAAATAACAGGTATAAATAAAATCGTAAAATCTGAATTGAAAAAACAAAGAGATAAATTATACACAGTCACGAAGTTAAAAAGAAGCCAGTAAAAGATTAAAATAAGAGTGAATAAAGAAAGAACCAATATACAGAAAAAAAATCAACATCATCTGATTATCCAAAGGATAGTATAAAGGAAACTGAAAATTGGTCTCCCATATTTATGGGTAAGTAGAAAAATGAATAAGTTTTGTTGTGGTATAACAGATTTTAGGGAGAACATTATTAAAACAAAATTTAAACAATAAGTAAATAAAATGAAGAAACAAGCTCATTAAAAGGAATTGCATTAAATGTAAAGTATAAGTTCATTAGGATAAATTGCATTAAATATATGAAATTTGTAAAATAAGTAACTTCTAATAAATTAAAGTTTATAACTCACTAAGAATAAAAGAGAATGTTTAAAAAATTTTAGGAAATAAATTAAGAGGAAAAAGTAATGTTCTTGTGTGCTTTATTTTAAAGGACTCAGTTTGGGAATACAAGACCAAATTCCAGCAAGAGTCAAGGATCCAATCCTGTTCCTAGTTGACCACCACACATTCCACTCTTGAGAGCCAAAGTTAGTGGGTTTGATTTAAATTTTACCTTGGAGGTTCTAAAATAAACAATTCAAGTTATCCTTTGAGGAAACTGTAGTGTCTAAATTTATAAGACCAGTTTAAATCCAATTACTGTCAAAGAGTTTTGATAGTTCTGTTTAAAGAGATAACCTAATTTTGTGAAAGTACAGACTAGAGAATTAAATTTACAATTTTTGTTGATGTATGTTATCCATTGTTGATTAATTTAAAATTGTCTTTGAGACATTATTATTTATTAACTAGTATTTAATTTGACCATTATCACTTTTCCATATTTAATTGATTTTTCAATACCTTCATTATTAATTTGATATTATTTAAAGTTTTTTTTTCAATTCTTATTAGTTTGATATTTATTCTTAATATTATGCTTATAATATATATTTGTTATTTTTAAATTGGTTAGGGAATAGCTATATTTAAACAATAATTGAATAAGTAATAGGTTAGGTAGTTGAGGCCTCTATATTTAATTTAGGGGTAGGGTTAACTATTTAAAAGATTCTGTTGTAAATAAATAATTACTTTTGAATGTTTGTCTTATTTAATATATAATTTTCTATATTTTTCATTGCATAATCTAAGTTCTGAGTTGGCTTCATTTTGAGGCATTGCATCAGGTATCAGAAGTTTGGTGAGTACTAAGTTCCATATTTTCCCCAACTTTGTAGGGATTTCTATTAATTTATATACTATTTTGTACCTAGCAGCAGAGCTTGCATTCTTTGATGATAAGGACCTAAAAGGACCACCTTTATTTCACATTATTCCAAGGTTCATCTCTGGGCTCTATCTAGGTTGTGAGGAGACGCCTTGAAAGCATCAGAGCCTGCCTGGAAGGCTGGACTTAAAACTGCTGGTGCTTCTAATGTAAGTAATTTTCTCTTACAATATATATATATATATACCTATACAGAAATTAAAATTTTAAAAAAATAAAAAAAAAAAAAAAAAAAAAAAAAAAAAAAAAAAAAAAAATAATTAAGAATTTTGAAACAGCAGAAGTGTAAACAGAACCACCAAACATTAAATATAGAAACTGGTAAACTGACAGATTTTTTTTTTGTCTGAGCCTTCGCCGAAACGCTGACATCATTTCTCGTCCACTGTTTCAGATCTAGAAGATGAAAAGAGGGTTTTCTGTTTCACGTGTGCTGATGTTTGGCAATTATG
>SEYY01002744.1:12500-30000 GCA_009176605.1 Armadillidium nasatum
ATACAGTTATTAATTTTAAATATTATTACAAAATTCCAAGTATTTGAAATAAAATTAAAATTTTAAATATATTATTTTATATCATTTATTTTACCTTTTCAGTTGTTACAATTCCATAAAAGCAAAGATTTTCATGTCAAATAACTTTTATTTCAAAAGTATTTAAAATGTAAGAGTTTACTATATATATATATATATATATATATATATATATATATATATATATATATATATATATATATATATATATATATATATATATATATATATATATATATATATATATATATATATATATATATATATATATAACAAATAAATTAAATCTCAATTTAACGTTTTAGAATTTTCCTTTCTTTGCTTAACAATTTTTTTTCTTTTATTTCTTTATATCTGTCCGTAAATTACTTTATTATTTTCTACTTCGTGTTTGACGTTTTAGAGTATATTTTGAGTATATTAGGTGGGTGCAAATGAAGAATTTATAGAGATATAGAGATTAAATGACAGAAGACAAACTGATTATGTAAGAGATTTTCACAGAAAAGATGTAGGTGGAATGAAGGAGACCCAGCATTTAAAATGTCTTGGTGTCAAAAGCTTAACAAGAACTTCGAGGCAAATCAACTGAGGAGGCAATGTTGTCGGAGTGTTGAAAGTCAAATGTTATTTAAAATATATATATATATATATATATATATATATATATATATATATATATATATATATATATATATATATATATATATATATATATATATATATATATATATATATATATATATATATATATATATATATATATATATATATATATATATATATATATATATATATATATATATATATATATATATATATATATATATATATATATATATATATATATATATATATATATATATATATATATATATATATATATATATATATATATATATATATATATATATATATATATATATATATATATATATATATATATATATATATATATATATATATATATATATATATATGGAGAATATTATAGTCTATTTTTTATTTTCTTACATTTTGTACACACAAAAGGTTTTCCTTTTTGATCTTCAATGATTATCCCTATACATTTATCATGATACCACACTCTACAGTATGCACACTGTATCATGTTAAATTCTTTTGATTTAATTTTAAAGCTAGAATTATACAAGCAATTTTGAGCTCCACATAAGTTCCAAATACTATTGTTAAAATTTGTTCGAATTTCCGAAGAATTTTTAGTTTCTTGAGTTGAAAATTTAAACTTTTGATATGTACGTTTTAAAGAGTCACATTTTATAATCATTTCTCTTATAATATTTTCATCTGGTCGAACGTAATTGCTTTCAGGAAATTTAAATTTTTCCAACTCTTTTTTTAAATTCAAACGATGTTCATGACTATCTATATTATTATATAATTTTTTTTCTTTCATAATACTTATTGCGTTATTTATAACGCATAATCCGCAATCATAAGTATTGTTTTGTTGTGGAGTTTCAACATTGCTAAATTTGTATTTGTTAATTTCTATTGGTGATTCATTAGCAACATGAATTGCGTAAATTAAATTCTTTATAGTTTCAATCACATTTTTTGGTAGTTTTATTTTTGAAAGAGAATTGAAACATCGGATCTCTTTTTCATTAAAATTTATATCTAGGAGCATCCAATGATTCCCAAGTTTTGCATTCCCTATGGTTTTGCTGCCATAGACGTTATTTATAACCAGTGGCGGCTCGTCATTATGGGCTCCGGGGCTGCAGCCCCTCCAAATTAAAAATACCAGGCGTAGGATGTTGATATAAATATGAAATTTTTGTCAGAGAAAAGTGATTTAAATTCATTTTTTAACAACTTAATACATAAAAAGTATAAATCATTAAAGAAAATAAGAAGTAAATGCATTTGGCAACTTCAAATTTTTGGGTACGATATTATTTTTCAAGCATTGCCATTATTTAAAAAATGGGCTGTAAAATTTCAAGCCCTAATAAGACAGATAGCAACCACGGTAATATGTAGCAACTTACGACAGTTGTTAAAAGTCTCATCTCGAGGGAGGTTGTTTTTTTAATTGTGGAAGAAAAATTACAAGTTTTATGTTTTTTTTTTTTTTTTTTATAATATATTATTATATATATATATATATATATATATATATATATATATATATATATATATATATATATATATATATATATATATATTATATATATATATATATATATATATATATATATATATATATATATATATATATATATATACATTATGCCAGATGCACTTCTACATACTTAAATATTACAAAAACTATTAAAAGTACATTAAAAAGGCTAACATTTTTGTAATCCTTGCAGAATTTTAAGTAAGAATAATTGGGAATAGAAAAAAATCTTATAATAATTTTAATACGTACGTAATAATTGTTTTTTTATGTTGAAAGACGTACGTTTGGCAAGTCTGTTTTTGTGAGATAAATTTTTCCAATTTTGAAGGAAGATAAATTTAGCGATTGAGTAAGAATAGTGTAAAAAAATGTGAAATTTATATAATTTGGTGTAATATGACAGTATGCTTTTAAAACATTATTTATATGAAAGCAATTACAACTCCGATGACAACGTCTGAAGCAGAGAGATGTTTCTCGACTTTGAATAGAATAAAAACTATTAAATGTAGTACCATGTATTAGCGATGTTTTCAATACAGAGCGAAATGGTGTAAAATACCAGATTTCAATGAAAAAATAATTGAAAACTTTTCGACATCTAAAATTCAAAGAACTAATCTTATTTTTAAACAATAATATCAGCAAGCTTTCCAAGAACTAATCTTATTTCTAAATAATAATAATAATAATAATAATAATAATAATAATAATAATAATAATAATAATAATAGGCCTAAATGAATTGAAAGCTAAATAATAATAATACGAATGTCAAAACATTTGCATTGATATATAGATGCTTCCAGTATATCGATATTTCCAGAATAAGTAAGGTACGTTTGAAATTTTATATATATATATATATATATATATATATATATATATATATATATATATATATATATATATATATATATATATATATATATATATATATATATATATATATATATATATATATATATAACAATATTGCTTCTTTTATATTTTATGAGAAATACTCTTGTTACTAACTAAGGGGCATTGGTTAGCGTAAGAGGAGTAATTGTTACTATCCTTGTTGTAATGTCTATCTCAAAGACATTCGTAAGAATTTATCAGAAGATTTATAGTAGGTTCGTTGCCTAAGCTACTTTCTTATAAATTGTAAATATTATCAATATAAAAGGATTAATAATATTTAATTAAAGTAAACATTTATTTAATTGTAAGAAGAATATATGAACATGTGATTATGGAGTAAGACAAAATTTATTGGCAAGATTATAAAAACTTAAAAACATAAAACTCAATTTCAACATCAACGAAATTATTCTTTTTCCCAATATATCAACATTTTTCCCTATGCACTATCGTTTATCCCCATACCAACGTTTTATCTCTATAAACCAACGAGACAATTCTTTACTCCCTAATACCAACGGTTTGTTCTAGAAAAATTTTATTATCTATCCATTAGTAAAATTCTTACACACTCACAAATTCCAAAATTCTATAAAAGAATTGAAAGAATCGATTAAAAATTTTTATCCTTTAAGTCAATATTAATTTACAAAAATAAAACAAAATATTATCATCATAGATACAATATTTTTTATTTATATGACTTACCATAAATTGGAGCCAATTAATTAGATTTTAATCTTGTATACGTATTCCCATAATATTCTAATTTTTATTGGTTACAAAACAAAAGACTTTTCAAAGTTCGTTGTAACCAAAATAACTGAAATGAATTTAGAAATGATAAAAACACACACACACATAAACACGCACATATATATATGCAGGTGCAAGCACAGAGAAAGAAAAATGCCTGCACTCTTTTTCAATCTTTTTCATAGAACGTTTACATTGGAACTGAAAAAGAAAATTCTTTCACCTCGATTGTACTAAACATACGTGACTATAAGAGTCTTTTACATGTGCAAGCGAGACAGAGGTTGGCGTCTGCTTTAATGGTTTCCATATGTTAGAATTCATACCTTGAACAAAGTTGTTTGTTGGAGGAGAAAAAAAAAGAAAGAAGTTCTTTTAAATTTTGTTAGTTGCGAGAATTGCGACTTGCATGAAAAAAAAATGAAATAGAAAAGAGAGCGTAGTAATGCTTTAGGTCATTTTTATTTTCGTTTTGTAAATAACATTTTAAACGTTATACAAATTCTCCCACCCAATCTAAAAATTCTCCCACCCAATCTAGAACAATATACATAGATATATAAGGAAAAAAAAAATGTTAATTTTAATAACATAATCACACTAACCTGACATCATCATGTCTGACGAGACACTAAACTTCTCCATTCCAAGATAAACACGTGAGGAAATTTTAACAACCAATTTAGAATATATATATATATATACTAAATTAATTAATGTTCTTCCGATACATGTACAAAAGGAAGAGGAAAAGTTGGATGGAGTGTCATATAATTCAACTGAAGAAGATAGAAGGAGTGTGATAGGGTAAGAATCTAAGTATTCTAGGATGATTAGAATGAAAAGTTCTAGCAAAAGGTATAGGAGGTGAAGTAGGAGATTGAATTAAGACAATAGTACTGGGATTAGAGACGGTAGAGGTAGGATCAAAGGAAAGATTAAAAAAAAAAATTGTATTAGAGTAAGTATATAGGATACAAAATATTAGTAAGAAAATTATCGAAATTATAAGGTTTATAACCAAGTTAGAAAAAAAAATTTTTGGGAAGATTATGACATTGATTGACAGGTTATTAATCCTAAAATAACAAGATCATGCAAAAACATGCAAAGAAAATTTTAGTATAAAGAAAGCATTCTTTTATTTGTAAAGAATTTAGAATAGTGTATTTCAAAAACATCGAAAGCGATTTATACTTATAGTTAAACATTAAAGTATGGCATGCAAACAAAAAAAAATACTTTTTTTTTTTTTTTTTTTTTTTTTTCTCAAAGTTTTTCTATTTTTATTTTATTTTATATTTTAATTATTTTCTTATATTTTTAACAAAATACAAGAAAATTAAAATAAGAAAATATCAATTATCTGCTTAGTTATAAGTAACATAATGTTAATTATACAAACAAACAATTGAAATTAATACGTATTTATAACTAAAATTCTAAAATATCTAATCTAATAATATAACTATACAAGATACGGATAAACAAAATTTTTATATAATTACTTATTTTTACGAATCTTAGGAATAGCACCAGTTTTCTCGTCTGGTTTATTATTATTATCACGAGAAGAAATTGGTGAAGACGGTTGAATATTATTATTATTTTGTTTAGGGGGTAATGTAGGTAATGAGGTATATGAATCGTTATCTCTATATGATTCATGTGAAAAGGTTGGAATATCAGGGTTTTGTTTTATTAATTCCTGATTTTGTAATCTAGTTTTACTTCGAGTTTGTATTGGGGTATTTTCTCGAGGACCTTTATATAATTGATAAGGTTTATAAGAAGGATCTAAATTACGATCATCCTTCGAAGGTGATTCTAACTCTTGTTCTCTACTAGAAACATCTGATAGAGATTTATCAGTTAGTTCAAAAGGTAAAGGTGGAGTAGATAAATTAGAAGACTGAGCTTCATGTGGGGAAGATTGAGTTCTAATATCAGTGAAACTCTTATTAAATTCACTTTGTGGAGTAGAATTATAAGGTGAATAATAAGGTGAATAAGGAGAATATGAAGAAGGTGTGGAAATTATTTGAAATATTTCGACGAGGTAACGGTTTCGGAGTTTGAGGTTGTGGAGTTGACTGATAAGTCGGAGATATACTAGGTGAATGAGGTTGTGGAGTTGACTGATAAGTCGGAGTTATATTAGGTTGTATAGGAATAACATTTTCTATTCGATTACTTTCTGTAGAAATTGGGCTTTCAGAAGAAAGTGCTGTAGACGGAACGGAAATTTGAGTTGGAATTTGTCGCTGCGGAGCGGCAATTGGAGTCGAAAATTTTTGTTGCGTATGGTCCCCCTCTGAAGGTTGAAATTCACTTCGAGAGTTAGGAAATGTTATGGGGACAGAAGAGGAAAAAGACGGAAATTGTGAAAATGGTAAATCCAAAGGATGTGAATACAGGTAAGAATCACTAGGATTGGTGTTATCAGATGGAAAACTGACTCCTTTTTTGGAAGAACTGGGAATTTCTGAAGATTTAATACAAGACTTCAGGGAATTTTCAGGTACGGTGAGTTTTGGATAAGATACAATTTTGAAGTTGTCAATGTGACAAATAAATTGTTTACCAGTTTCTAGACACTGGAGGATATATTTACCAAATTTGAGGATATTGGTAACAAGATAGGGACCTTGCCAACGCCTTGTTAGCTTAGGAGATTGATTTGCTGGTTTAATAGCTAAAATATAGACACGATCACCTATATTAGCGTGTCTAATTGGAGCTTTTTGGTGTTGCCTTTGGGCAATTCTGGTGGTTTCTGCCTTTAATTTGTCGCGACTAAGTTCACGGATAGCAGAGGATCTTTCAAACATCTCAGCTGTATAATCGTGAATAAAATCTTTACCAGGGGTAGAAGATTTATTATGTACAAATGGAGATACATAATCAGGAATAGAATAAGGCAAACGTTTCACATAGTTGTGAAGAAGGAAATGAGGTGTATTACCTATAGAAGTATTATAGGATGAATTTAAGGCAATTTGGCAAAATGGTAAGATATTTATCCCAGTCGGTATGATTTGAATTTACATAATTACGCAAGTAATTTTCGATATTCCGGTTTTCGCGCTCAACTAAACTATTTGAACTAGGGTGGTAAATAGCTATATTGGCTTTTTGAATACGCCATAATTTACACAATTCAAGGAAAAATTGAGATTTAAATTCAGCTGCTGAATCGGTAATTAATATAGAAGGAGTAGAATGATTAGTTATGATTCTTTCTAAAAGGGCTTTAGCTACATGTTTCGCTTCACGAGAAGGAACAGGGCAAAGTTCGGTATATCTAGTTAAAGAATCTTTAAAAACTAATATATAACGGTTATTGGTATCTTTACATTTAGGTAGTGGACCTATAGTATCCAAGTGGACACGTGAAAAAGGTTGAAAAGGTAAAGGATAGGTACTTATACTTATTGGATGAGGTTTATTTCCTTTTATTTCTAAACAAGAAGAACAATCTTTGCAAAACTGTTTGCAAAGTTTAGATAGGTTAGGAAAGGTATATAACTCTCGGACACGTTTCTCGGTGCGAAGATGGCCTGGATGACCACTGCCAAGAGCATGGTGACTTAAATATAAGACGGTATAAATAAGAGAATCAGGAATTTGGAGAAGATATTTGTTATCAGCAGTAACATAATAAAGTAATCCTTTTATAATTACATGAGGTGCTCCTAATCTCTCATTTGGTAATTCCTCGTACCATTTGATCAATGGAGACAAACGAGGACATTTACGCTGTTCAGCAAAGATAATTTGCTTAGTAAGGTTTTGTAACTTAGTGTTTAGAGAGGAAATATTAAGAACTGAATGAATGTTAGAAACATTTGGTGCTGGATTGCGAGAAAGATAGTCTGGAACTATGTTTAACTTTCCCTTTTTGTAAATAAATTCAGGATTGAAAGATTGGATACGGAGGTTCCATCTTTCGAGACGACCAGTTAACTGGCGATGACGAAACAGATGCACGAGTGCGCTATGATCAGTAAAAATCTGAAGTTTATATCCGAGGATAATGGTTCTAAATTTAGACAAAGCATGGATTACAGCAAGTGCTTCACGTTCGGTAGTACTGTAATTTCTTTCAGCTTTATTTAGAAGTCTGGAGGTAAAAGCTATAGGTTTTTCTAAACCATCTTCATTGAGTTGGGCAAGCACTCCTCCAACTCCGTAATTGGAAGCATCGACACTCAAAATGAAAGGCTTAGAATAATCAGGAAAGGTTAAAGAAGGATCTAAAAGAAGTAACTTCTTTAGTTTGTCATAAGCGACTTGTTGCTCAATATTCCAGGAAAAAGGAACATTTTTCTTTAATAGCTGAGTTAAAGGATGAGCAACATGACTATAATTCGGAATAAGGTGACGGAAATAGTTAAAGAAACCTAATAAGGAACGAGTTTCAGAAACATTAGTAGGAATTCGAAAACCTTTTAATGCTTGTAATTTCACAGGATCTGGACTAAGTCCTTTTTCACTTATTTTAAAGCCTAAATAAGTGACGCTATTCTTGAAGAACTCACATTTCTCTAACTTAATACGTAAATTCGCCTTTTGTAAGGCATTAAAGACTTTGGTGAGGCTTTCATAGTGATCATCTATAGATTTACTGAAAATGAGACAATCATCAATGAAGAGTAGACAATGTAGACCTAATAAGCCGGATAAGGCCATTTCCATAGCTCTACTAAAGACAGAAGGACTATTGGTAGTTCCTTGAGGCATTCGGATAGGCTCAAAGTGTCCTCTAGCTGTGGAAAATGCTAGGTATTTTCTAGATTCTTTCTCAACCATGATATGGGTGAATCCAGAAAGAAGGTCTATGGTACTGAAAACTTTGGAGTTTCCAATAAGAGATAAGCTTTCCTGTATATTCGGAAGAGGAAAGCGGTCAGGAACAGTAAAAGCATTGAGCTTGCGGTAGTCTAAAACGATTCGTAGCTTAGAAGAGGATTTCTTCGGAATTACTAGCAATGGAGATGAAAAAGGAGATGAGCTAGGTTCAATGTATCCCTTTTTCAAATTATCTTCAACCCAATCATCAATAGCTTGAAGATACTTATGAGGATGTCGGTAAGGTGGCGTATAAATGTAATTTGGACTATCGTCCTTTAGTTTGACGGTGAATTGAACTAATGGACAAAGGCCGACAGGATCATCCTCAAGAGAGATGATGTTCCTGTGCTTTACTAGGAAATCTAACATATCATCAAGTTGTTGTGGGTTTTGAAGAACATAGGTATCGGTAGATTTAGCAGAACGTGAAAGAAGAATTTCTTTATACACTTTTCGAATTTCAGAATCTGAAAGATTCTTGGAAGAGGTTATAGAATTTATAGAAGAAGATTTAGTGGTAGAGGAAGAATTAGTAGGTTCAGTAATTAAGATAGGAGAAGCGGTTGTTAAATAAGTATGAGGATCTAATTGGATCTCATTATTACCTAAATTAATACACTCTAAAAAGATGTGACCGTTATCGCAATTACTAAGGATAGAACCTATGAAAAAGCTTCCTATATTTCTAAAATCTTTTCTATTTTCGGTAAGGAGGGTAAGGTTATCAGGTGGATAAGTATGAATATCTGATTCTACTTTAGTACGTAAGACATACTTGGAATGAGGTAAAATTTTAGTATACTCGGTAGTATACACCTTATATTTAATGGAATCGTCTATTTCTAAATTATTTACAAAATATATAGGATTATTTAGCATAGAAGGTTGATAGAATTAGACAATTGGACGGTTTCGGTTTTAGGAAATTGGTGAGATGAAATTTTCATCTTCACTAGAAATATTTGTATATTTAAAATCTGATAATTTATCAGAAACAATAATACCAGTATTTCTGATATTTTCAATACAAGAATGTTGATTTCTTGCATTGGTAATAGGTATTAATGGTATTTTCAAAAACTTACTTTTACGTTTTAGATATGATACTTTCTTAGAATAATCTAAAATTAAAGGTATTTTAGATAAATTGTCACATCCAAGCAAAATATTGCCAGGAAAGGTGCAACAATTATCCTTCTACGACTATAAAATCGCAGAAGTATGGTATTTCTTTTATATACACTTGGAAAATAGTTTTTCCACATACTGTCAATTTATCGCCTGATATAGATTTTAATACAACTCTAGTTTTTAACAACTGTGGACGGTTAGGTTTATTCATGGATTTCCTTATTTTATTGAATAAGGATAATTTGACCAAGCTACGTTGAGCTCCTGTGTCAAGAAACGCTATGTCATCATAAGGATTATGATGTGATATTACAATAGGTATACCATATATACAGGGTGAAATATGGTTAATATGATTGTCATTAAAACTAAGAGAATTTAAAGTACGTATATCAGATGAAATTGAAGAAGTATTTACATAAGATAAGTCAGGTATGTCGATACTTGACTTGGATTCGAGTTCTGATTCGGATTCAGACTCGGATTCAGGTTCGGATTCACATTCAACTTGAATGTAGTTTTGGTATTGTACAGTAGGATTTACGGGGATTTCAGATATTTCGGATTTTATTTCGGATCTATGTTCAGTAACTCCGAAAGTATGACCCAAGAAAGAGGGATATGGAAGGATATTTGGGTCGTTTTTAGGAAGTTGATCCTTCCCCCTATTTAAAAATTTTGATCATGTAGTTGATCTGCATATGGATAAGGTGAATTAGGTCTAACTGGTTGAATTGCCTGGTTATTCTCAACTTGGGATGGAGGATAATTTGGTTGTTGAGGATAATACTCAGGGAAGTTTTGAGTTTCTTCTGAACTTATGTTTAAATTTTCTAAGGGAAGGTTTTCTTGCATATAATGCACTTGGTTAGAAGAAGGACGATAAGTTCTAGAAGATCTCTGAAAAGAATTAGGACGTGGTTGACTATTTTGTCTGGGTTGGTTTGGATTATTTTGAGAAGATTGATTCTGGTTTCTTCTCGGTCTGGAGGTAGATCTCCTTTGTTGAGACTGGTTAGGTTTATTAGGTAAGATATATTGAACTCTTGACTGAGCTTCAGGAGTTCGGAAATTCCATTTGGTATTATAACACTGAGGTGTTGAACCTCTCTTGTGATAATCTCTACAAGAGGAACAAAATATTTTGAATATACAGTCATCAGTATGATGTCCGTATCTCTCACACTTAAAACATATTAGTGTGGAGTTTGAATTAGGATCAGTCTGAGTTTGGGTTTTAGGACTAAATTGGATTTTCTTATCCTTGTATGGTTTTGGTTTAGGAGCAGGTTTTCTAGCAGCTTGTGAATACGATTGGACATTTGACACTGTACTTTCCTTGTAGGATCTAGAAGATGATCTACTTTTAGGAGTGTTAAAGGGGTTTTCTAAAATATTTCCGGTGTTTGACATATATTCCCTAATTTGTTCAGGGTACTCTAGGTTAACTTTAAAGAACTGCACAACTTTTTGTTTGTGTTCTGGGGGTGCACAATCATAGACAGTAGCAAAGAGTATAATCTTCTTCATTCTCGGATTAAATCTTGCTCCAAAATAATGGTCTGTACTATTCTCAAAGGTATCTAGAAGCTTTTGAATTTTGGAACAAAACACTTGGAGAACATTGTCAGATTCCCATTGTATGTGTCTATATTGAGACCACGATTCGAAACTTGAATTAGCAGTGAGAGGGTTCATAACGTTTAACAAGCCTTCAGAAAAAGCTTGCCAAGTAGTCGCATTCTTTATTTCGGATGAGTTTTGGATTATCTCAAATGCTGTACCACTGGAATCAACAAAACGCGGATAAGCAACAAGCTTTTCATGATCATCGTAAATTTTCTCTTCTTTAAAGAAGGCATCAACCATAGAAAGCCATTGAGGTGCAGAAATTCCTTTCCATTCCTTATTTACATAACCAACAAGAAGAGGAATGTTTGTACGGTGATAAAATAAACGCTCAATGTTTAGACCTGTTGGTCTTTGCGGTAGAGTGTTATTTCCTTGGTGAGGTGCTTGTGCGTTACTAGATTGCGGATACGCAGTAATAGGTATATTAGGTTGTGGATAAGATACATTGGTAACAATCGGTTGATTTAAATTAGGTAGATTTGCATATTGCATATTTAGGTAAAGGAGTATGCATTGATACATTAGGTAAAGGAGCATGCATAGATACAGGTAGTTGCATATAAGGGTTTGGATTAGGTTGTTGGAAATATGGTTGGTTAGGGAAATTAGCATGCATGGGGTTAGGTTGATTTGGAAAAGGTTGATTAAAAGGATGGTAATAGGGGTTAGTATACATAGGAGGTTGGACTTGAGGAATAATATGTCCAGTTTGCTGCATAGGTGAGGAAATAGGACGTTTAGGAATTTCTCCATTAGAAACAGAAGGATTAGCTGTAGTAGTAGTAAAAGTAGTAGTAAATACAGTTGTAATACTACTAGAGGTAGATGGAGTAGGAGGTGGTGAAGTACTAGCTACAGTAGTCGTAGAAGTAGACACATTTATTTGATCAGGTAGTGTACCTTCGGAAACATTAATTAATTGATTATTATCAGCCATTTTATTTAAACTCAAAATTGGAGTAATTTAAGAATTGATTTGGTTAAACTCTGGCTGACTAATAATACTTAATTGAAATAAATTCTATATTTTACACATTCATATATATATATATATATATAGATATATATATATATAAATGTAAAGGTATATTCACGGTATAAGAATGAGAAGCAAGGAAGTAGACACGTTCCTCTATAGTTTCTCTTGGAATACTGGAAGTATGGTGGCTCGTTGTGACTCTGATGACGTAGGTGCACAATGGTCAATTACCTAAGAAATAGGAAAAAAATTTGTATATATATATATATATAAATATATATATATAATTATTTTTATTATATTTCGGTAATTTAAATTAAATTTTATTTAAATTTTAGTACTTGAATTCTACGTTATAGCAGATTGTTAATAAAAATTATTTTAATTTCGGAAATTTGAGAATTTAAAATAATTAAGTATATAATGTACTTAAATTGTTAATATCCCTCTTGGGGTTAGGTAATTTCAGTTAATCCAGTGGTGGATATTGGAGGATGAGCAGGAATATCACGGATTCAATTCTTTCGGTCACTTCACTTGGAATCACGGATCCAGTCCTTTCGGTCACGATTGCCTTCTACTTGGTAAGGTTGACAGGACTTCTACTTGGTAAGGTTGACAGGACTTCTACTTGGTAGGGTTGTTTCGCAGCCAAAGTGTGATTGTTAATACTAATGGATTTTGCTTTTTATTTCTCTAAGAACAAACCGATGGAAAAGAGAAAGAAAGGGGAAAAAAAATATATTTTAGGTAAGGAACTGGTGATCGTAGAAGTAGGGTTTATAAGTAAGATGTATTAGCATCCTATATTTGGAAGATATTCAACAAATATATGGTGGTCGGTCGGAAATGGTAACCTACTACTAAAGATCAAAGTTCAAAAAAAAAAAACAAAAAAAATCTAGGGAAAATTCTATGCGAGTTTTATGAATGTTAAAATCGAATAAAGTCTACGTATTTAATTTGCCAATTTTGAAATGTTCAAAAGCTAATAAAATCTGCGGGATGAACTTGTCAAATTTGAAAAATTTCAAATTTTTGTTTCGACAAAAAGAGGTATTTGAAGTCGGTAGCTCCTCCCTGGGGAAGAAAAACAAAGGAAGGAATTGGAAACACAACAGAGAACTAAAACAAAATGACCCGACGGGAAGGAACGAATGGTGGAGGTAGGAAGAGTCGCCTAATTATAAGAAAGCAAAGCAAAGGACAGGCAGGGACGTCATTTATAGTGACGCAGATACGACTGGCAGGGACGTCATTTATAACAATATTGCTTCTTTTATATTTTATGAGAAATACTCTTGTTACTAACTAAGGGGCATTGGTTAGCGTAAGAGGAGTAATTGTTACTATCCTTGTTGTAATGTCTATTATATATATATATATATATATATATATATATATATATATATATATATATATATATATATATATATATATATATATAATATATTATATATATATATATATATATATATATATATATATATATATATATATATATATATATATATATATATATATATATATATATATATATATATATATATATATATATATATATATATATATATATATATATATATATATATATATATATATATATATATATATATATATATATATATATATATATATATATATATATATATATATATATATATATATATATATATATATATATATCTTGCAGCCCCTCCTTGCCAAGTTTACACGAGCCGCCACTGTTTATAACGACTAATACGTTGTCCTTTTCCATGATATTTTTTTTATATAAATGTCTTTAAAGTTAGGTCGAATTTTGAGTGGAAAAGTGACTGCATGAGGTAGGTTGGAATGTATCCTGTTATGTCTTTATTTTTACCCTTTCGAATTTTCAATTTTTCCAAGGCCATTTCAATTGCGCTGTCAATGACTTCGTCGTCTAACCATTCTTCATCGTCAAGTGATTTTAAATTTATTTCATTTTGTTGGAAATTTTTTTCATTATCGATTTTATTTAATTTTGCTGCTTTTGTTTCTTTTTCCTGATCTATATTGTTTCCCTTGTTTTCAGCTTTTTCATGTAAAACATTAATTGTTTCAACGTTTTTTCAAGTATATCGTTACTTTTCAATATGTTGTGAGCTGCTGTTGCTAGTTCCTTTTGTATGTTTTCCAATTCGCTTTTCTAATTTTCTTTCTCCAATTTTCTTCTGCTGTTTCATAGGAGATATTCAAGTTTTCTAATGATTCCATTTGTAAAAGATTATTCTTTTGTTCATCATCATTAACATTTATTTGTACAGTTTCGTTGTCTATGTTACATTTATGTTGCATATTGTTATTGAGTTTACTCATAGATTCACATGTTTTCTTTTGTTTTTTTCTACTAGTTCCTTTATGTTTACAGTCAAAGTCAAATTGTATTAACTTTGCTGTCAAGTAGTCAGCGTACGTTTTAACAAATTCACCTATTTTAACTCGTGTATTTTTTTTAAACACATTGTTTTTCATATGAAAACGTTGATTCCACTGTCGCGTTAGTCAAACTTATCTTTTCTTCTGGTTTTAAAGTTACCGTTGTTTGCCTAACTAATGTATTTGACAATAAAGGCCAAATAGGAACGCAGTAATTCATAAAATATGTTACGAAATCTGCATTAAAATAGTTATTTTTTACCTGTGTTTTCATTTCAGAAGCATTCTTTGTTATTTTTGTTTGAATTTCACAAAATTTAGTGAAATACAGAGACTCTTCTTTATTATCTTTCATGTCTTCACGCAATTGTTCCAAACTTTCAGGAAAGTTATTTTCAACGAGTTTTGCTTCTTCTGGTTCTAATTTAATGAATAAAAAGAATAATCTTTTACAAATGGAATCATTAGAAAACTTGAATATCTCCTATGAAACAGCAGAAGAAAATTGGAGAAAGAAAATTAGAAAAGCGAATTGGAAAACATACAAAAGGAACTAGCAACAGCAGCTCACAACATATTGAAAAGTAACGATATACTTGAAAAAACGTTGAAACAATTAATGTTTTACATGAAAAAGCTGAAAACAAGGGAAACAATATAGATCAGGAAAAAGAAACAAAAGCAGCAAAATTAAATAAAATCGATAATGAAAAAAATTTCCAACAAAATGAAATAAATTTAAAATCACTTGACGATGAAGAATGGTTAGACGACGAAGTCATTGACAGCGCAATTGAAATGGCCTTGGAAAAATTGAAAATTCGAAAGGGTAAAAATAAAGACATAACAGGATACATTCCAACCTACCTCATGCAGTCACTTTTCCACTCAAAATTCGACCTAACTTTAAAACATTTATATAAAAAAAATATCATGGAAAAGGACAACGTATTAGTCGTTATAAACAGTGGCGGCTCGTGTAAACTTGGCAAGGAGGGGCTGCAAGTTTTATATATATATATATATATATATATATATATATATATATATATATATATATATATATATATATATATATATATATATATATATATATATATATATATATATATATATATATATGCGTGTGTGTGTGTGTGTGTGTGTAAAATTTTAAACAATTTTATATATATATATATATATATATATATATATATATATATATATATATATATATATATATATATATATATATATATATATATATATATATATATATATATATATATATATATATATATATATATATATACAAACGTACCTTACCTATTCTGGAAATATCGATATACTGGAAGCATCTATATATCAATGCAAATGTTTTGACATTCGTATTATTATTATTTAGCTTTCATTTCATTTAGGCCTATTATTATTATTATTATTATTATTATTATTATTATTATTATTATTATTATTATTATTATTATTATTTAGAAATAAGATTAGTTCTTGGAAAGCTTGCTGATATTATTGTTTAAAAATAAGATTAGTTCTTTGAATTTTAGATGTCGAAAAGTTTTCAATTATTTTTTCATTGAAATCTGGTATTTTACACCATTTCGCTCTCTATTGAAAACATCGCTAATACATGGTACTACATTTAATAGTTTTTATTCTATTCAAAGTCGAGAAACATCTCTCTGCTTCAGACGTTGTCATCGGAGTTGTAATTGCTTTCATATAAATAATGTTTTAAAAGCATACTGTCATATTACACCAAATTATATAAATTTCACATTTTTTTACACTATTCTTACTCAATCGCTAAATTTATCTTCCTTCAAAATTGGAAAAATTTATCTCACAGAAACAGACTTGCCAAACGTACGTCTTTCAACATAAAAAAACAATTATTACGTACGTATTAAAATTATTATAAGATTTTTTTCTATTCCCAATTATTCTTACTTAAAATTCTGCAAGGATTACAAAAATGTTAGCCTTTTTAATGTACTTTTAATAGTTTTTGTAATATTTAAGTATGTAGAAGTGCATCTGGCATAATGTTATATATATATATATATATATATATATATATATATATATATATATATATATATATATATATATATATATATATATATATATATATATATATATATATATATATATATATATATATCGAACAAGAAAAAAAAAAAAAATAAAACTTGTAATTTTTCTTCCACAATTAAAAAAACAACCTCCCTCGAGATGAGACTTTTAACAACTGTCGTAAGTTGCTACATATTACCGTGGTTGCTATCTGTCTTATTAGGGCTTGAAATTTTACAGCCCATTTTTTAAATAATGGCAATGCTTGAAAAATAATATCGTACCCAAAAATTTGAAGTTGCCAAATGCATTTACTTCTTATTTTCTTTAATGATTTATACTTTTTATGTATTAAGTTGTTAAAAAATGAATTTAAATCACTTTTCTCTGACAAAAATTTCATATTTATATCAACATCCTACGCCTGGTATTTTTAATTTGGAGGGGCTGCAGCCCCGGAGCCCATAATGACGAGCCGCCACTGGTTATAAATAACGTCTATGGCAGCAAAACCATAGGGAATGCAAAACTTGGGAATCATTGGATGCTCCTAGATATAAATTTTAATGAAAAAGAGA
>SEYY01002744.1:40000-47500 GCA_009176605.1 Armadillidium nasatum
ATTGTTATTGTTTATAAAATTAGATGAAGGATAAATCTTTCCGTATTTGAAGAAAATTAATATTTTAGGAACTGAACAGTTAAATTTTTTTAAAATTTTAAATTTCACCTAAGCTTTCTTTATCTTTCACTTATTTTCTAATAATAATAATAATAATAATAATAATAATAATAATAATAATAATAATAATGTCAGGTATATATATATATATATATATATATATATATATATATATATATATATATATATATATATATATATATATATATATATATATATATATATATATATATATATATAGAGAGAGAGAGAGAGAGAGAGAGAGAGAGAGAGAGAGAGAGAGAGAGAGAGAGAGAGAGAGAGAGAGAGAGAGAGAGAGAGAGAGAGAGAGAGAGAGAGAGAGAGAGAGAGAGAGAGAGAGAGAGAGAGAGAGAGAGAGAGAGAGAGAGAGAGAGAGAGAGAGAGAGAGAGAGTTGTCAGATTTCAAATTAGTACCAGATTTGATAGTTTTTGGCCTGTTTGGAACTATTGGCTACAATGATCGAGTCGTACTGATTTAACTACTTGGAAGTTTATTTGAAACGTGTATTTTTTTCATAATTATTACTAATTAATTAATTATTTATTTTCATAATCAATGTAATTAAAGTACACTTTGGTAAAATAACATTGAAGAACAAATTTTTAAGCATTTTCAGTTCGTTTGGAATGGTGATTACATAAGAGGAGTTTAGTTTGTGGGAGGAGTTAAAATTCAAGATCAACCCCATCCCCTATTTTCTGAGACTGAGAGACGTTCCACAGTCAAGATTCTTTAAAGATTTTGAAGATTGCTAAAGTGTCCCACGATTTCTGTCTGCTGCAGTAATTTTCTTCTCGCGGCAGCGAAAATTGAAGACAGAAATTTCTATCTTCAAGTCACGTGATGTAAACAAACATGGAGGAGTTTCTTATTGTCATAGTCTATGGTTATTGTAAACTTTGGTTAGGGTTTTAACGCCGTTTTTTAGAATAAATAACTTTTGTTAAATATTCTTACTCAGATGAATTTGTTTGCAAATTATCAGGCATAATTTTTTAAGCATTTTTATTCGTAATTTCGTTGGTTCCAATATTTTTTAATCATGGCTGAAGTGAATTTTTTTTATTTTTTTTTTATTTTTAAATATTCGTTTGAATCGTACATTATATATCTTATATTCCCACAAATAGCCTTAATGATATTAATTAAATAAAGCGATTGCTTAAATTAATCAAATGACTGATTAAATTAGATTTTAAAAAAAGTTTGCAATGCCTCGTAAACACAATTCCGTTCTATTAATATGTCACGTGATTTTTCTTGGATGAATCACATGATTTCATCTTCGAGTATGACGTGTGGTACGGTTACACACAATGGCTGCTCCTGGCCTTCGACGTGGTTATTCTTTGGATTACTAGCACTACAAAAATTGTCCTAACGAATCGTTGGGACAAGTGTTAAAATGTCATAGTAAAAATTTCAATAGAGAAAAGACTTGTTAATAATAAGAAAGTCGCTTCACCAATTTTTAACTGAAAAAATTTGTTGTGACATTTTGCCACTTGTCCCAACGATTCGTTAGGACAATTTCTGAAGTGTAGGAACTAAATTATATATTCTGATAACGAAAACAGAATTTATTCGGATACAAATATCCCAAAAAAATTTTTTTCTTTTTTTAACTTTGCACCTCACCAAAACAACAACAACAACAACAATAATAATAATAATAATAATAATAATAATAATAAATGAATAAATAATAAAGATATTAACAAATAAATAGAAAATTCCGAATCTATATTGAAATGATGTCAATTATTTGTTAATTGGGAGAGATGTGTGGGAAGGGGTCATATCTGAGGGAGTCCACCCCCATCCATTAACCTATTAGAGGAGGGGAAACTTTCTAGGTAATCCCTACATAAAATCCACTCGAGGAATCGAACCAATGCATTCAAACCCGTGAGTCAGTTACACTTTTGCGAATATCTATAAAAAAAAATTTATCTGTTTCTTAAAAGATAAATTAATAGATAGCTAATCTTACCATAGTAAAAAATTATATATTATTTATATTATTTATGTTATTTATATATATTATTTATACTGTGGTTTAATCTTATCTAAGAATTTGCTTAAGACATTTGTCAATTACGATTTTGACAGCAAAATTTAATAGATTTTGCATTGTTATCATTATTAATAATAATAATAATAATAATAATAATGATAGTGATAATAAAAAATAATAATAATAAAGATAAAAAGTAATAATAATAATAAAGATAAAAAGTAATAATAATAATAAGTCGTAATAATAAAATAATAATAAAGTAGTAATATTAATAAAATAATAATAATGATAAAAAGTAAGTAATAATAATAATAAAATAATAATAATAAAGTAGTAATGATAATAATAATAATAATAATAATAATAATAATAATAATAATAATAATAATAATAATAATAATAAATGAATAAATAATTAAATATTAACAAATGAATAGAAAATTCCGAATCTAAATCGGAATGTAGGTTTTTCCCTTATGACGTCACTCATTTGTTTTGTCAATTGGGGGGGAGGGGAAGATATGTGGGAAAGGGTTAATATCTTAGGAATTTCTCCACCATCCATTAACTTTAGCGGTTAACCGCTTTATCAGCTGCATTTACATGTATCTATTCATTATCTTTATTATCTTTATTATTATCATTATTATTATTATTATTATTATTATTATTATTAATAATAATAATAATTATTATTTTACGTTATCTTGAATAGATTCCCAGGTTTGCAACAAGCGATGTCTTAGTCATTTCGTTTCTTAGTGTAGTGAAAGGTTCCATTAAAAAATAATAATGATAATAAATAAATAAATAAATAAATAAATAGATAAAAACAGAAATATTGTTTTGTTCAGCAAACGTTTTCAAAATTTCTTCTGTTCTTTTCAGGTAAGATAGACTAGTATGTTAAGTAACCTTTAATATATATATATATATATATATATATATATATATATATATATATATATATATATATATATATATATATATATATATATATATATATATATATATATATATATATATATATATATATATATGACTCAGGTGTTTGCTTACTTTAACAGCAAACCCTATTCTATTCATTCTTATTCACTTTATCTGGTCATTTTAGTCCGAAGTGAAATATTGTATATGTATGTGTGCATTGACACCGTTTGTTATTAATATCGAATCTTCGTAATTTCAGTCTTAAGTCCTATTCGCCAAGGCTCTATTGCTAGTTTAGAATTAGATTCATCTGAACCCCTGTTTATCTCCCATTTCTACTGACTATCTTAAATTCTAAACATATATATATATATATATATATATATATATATATATATATATATATATATATATATATATATATATATATATATATATATATATATATATATATATATATATATATATATATATATATATATATATATATATATATATATATATATATATATATATATTATTATAATTTTTATATCTTCAAAAATCTTTCAAAATTTTCAGGACTTCTACAGGAATTATGAAACACTTAATGCCCAGAATTTATGTAGTCGAATCCAAGGGATTGAAGTACCCCGATAAAATTTGCCTCGTCCTTGGCGTAACCGGAGCTGTTGGGATTCTAGCTTTATCTGCAGCAGGTATATATATATATATATATATATATATATATATATATATATATATATATATATATATATATATATATATATATATATATATATATATATATATATATATATATATATATATATATATATATATATATATATATATATATATATATATATATATATATATATATATATATATATTAATATATATATATATAATATATATATATATATATATATATATATATATATATATATATATATATAATATATATATATATATATATATATATATATATATATATATATATATAATATATATATATATATATATATGAAATAACAGTAATTGATTTTATTAACAAATAAAGACATCCGGAGAGATTAAAAAAAAAAAAAAATGCCTCCTTTGTGATTCGAACCAACATTTGTTGCGAATGGTAATAATATTTGAACACTTTAGTCATTCTGTCACTTCCACGAAAAATATAGTAGATTATCATTCTCGTTCGCTACATGTGTCGGTTTGAATCTCCAGAGCAGACGCTTTTTACTTTCCCGTATTTTCATTAATATATATATATATATATATATATATATATATATATATATATATATATATATATATATATATATATATATATATATATATATATATATATATATATATATATATATATATATATATATATATATATATATATATATATATATATATATATATATATATATATATATATATATAACCATGATTGTAGGTTTATTACATTTGTATATTCTGTCGGTATAATCGATATATTTTGATATATCGATTTTCTGTACTAAAATCTAATTATTTTGCCTCGATATTGATATTATGTATACCTATATATAATAATATCGTATTCTGTATCGATATATCGTGATTTACTGATATTCTATAACCCACTTCTCCTCGAACGATAAAGGAACCACCCTTGTAAGGATCCTTCCTGCTCTATTTGGGCTTATCTTTTCTTAATCCTTGAAGACAGACGGGGGTCACCCTTGAAATGCCCTTCCTTGAACGTTTAGGGGTACTCAGGAGTACCCTACGTTACCAATTAAGGAAGAACTATTATTTTCATTCTCCCTCGCCTTTATTACTTCCTTTTATGGAAAACAGACGGGGGTCACCCTTGAAATGCTCTTCCTTGAAGGTTTAGGGGTACTCAACAGTACCCTACGTTATCAATTAAGGAAGAACTATTATTTTCATTCTCCCTCGCCTTTATTACTTCCTTTTATGGAAAGCAGACGGGGTTCACCCTTGAAATGCTCTTCCTTGAAGGTTTAGGGGTACTCAACAGTACCCTACGTTACCAAGGTTGAGGGTTTTCATCCCCCCTTCCATTTATTACTTTGAGAAATAGTTTTAGTTATTCCAACTGCCTTTCGCTTAATTTAAGGTAATATTTTCTCTTTCGTTCTTAAATTCTTCACCTCAACCCTATCATCTCTTTAATATTTTATTATTACAAATTATTATTATTATTATTATTATTATTATTATTATTATTATTATTATTATTATTATTATTATTATTATTATTATTATTATATTAAGTTATTTATTATTATATCTTGTCATTTTTAATCATGTTGGTAATATTGGACGATTTTATTTTTATGCCTTGCTCAAGAAACTCATGTCTTGTTCGAGACAGCTGACAGGTGCTAGCACCTACAGGAGTATGGTGAGAAAAAAAGAAATTGTTATTATTATTATTATTATTATTATTATTATTATTATTATTATTATTATTATTATTATTATTATTATTATTATTATTATTATTATTATTTTGACGTTTTCGCCTAATTTGTTTATAAGAAAGGTTGCAAAAAAAAAAAAAAAATTCTTTAGTTATCTAAAAATATTTGACTCTTGAAATACCGACTCCAACTCCAACCCTGAATCTGTCTCTGACTCCGAACTCCAACTCCACTCCGAGTCCAACTCCTACCTACTTCGACTCCGATTTCAACTTTGACTTAAACTCCAACTCCAACTCTGACTTTTATATCTACTCCCACTCCAACTCTAACTCCAATTCGTATTCTGACTCCGATTATAACTCCAACTCTCCTCCCGACTCCTCCGACTCCAACTTCGAATAGAACTGAAACTCGAGTTCAAAATGTACCTCCAACTGTGACTCCGTATTGAATATCAACTCCTATTCCCACTCCGATTTCGACTCTGACATCTACCCCAACTCCAACTCTGATTCTCACTCTGACTTCGACTCTGACATCTAACTTACCCTAATTACAACTCTCCGACTCCGACTCTGACATCTACTCCAACTTAAACTCTGATTTTGACTCTGATTCTGACTCTGAGTCAGACTGTGACTCTGACTTCTACTCTAACTCCAACTTTGATTTTGACTCTGACCCGGACTCTAACTTCTACTCCAACTCCAAGTCTGACTCTGATTATGACTCTGACACATACTCCAACTCCAATTCTAATTCTGACTCTGACTCTGACTCCGTCTCTGACATCAACTCCATCTCTGATTCTGACCGATTACGAATCTGATATCCACACCAACTTCAACTCTGATTCTGACTCAGACTCTGACTCTGACATCCATTCCAACACTGATTCTAACTCTGTTCCCGACATCTACTGCAATTCTAACACTGACTCTGACAGACTCTGACTCCGACATCAACTCCAACTCTGACTCTGTCTCCGACTTTGACTCTGACTCTGTCAGACTTTGACTCTGACTCTGACCGACTTTGACTCAGACTTTGACTCTGACTTTGACTCTGACAGACTTTGACTCTGACTCTGACCGACTTTGACTCTGACTTTGACTCTGACTCCGACTCCGACTGACTCTGACTCCAACTCTGACTCAGACTTTGACTCCGACTTTGACTCTGACTCTGACTCCGACTTTGACTCAGACTCTGACTCCAACTCCGACTCCGACTGACTCTGGCTCCAACTCTGACTCAGACTTTGACTCTGACTCAGACTTTGACTCTGACTCTGACTCAGACTCTGACTCTGACTCCTACTCCGACTTTTTCACTTAGTTTATATTGATTAATTTGATTGACAGGTGGTGCTCCAGTTGGTATAGCAAGTGTAGTAGCTTCTAAATTATTATCTTAAAAAAAATTGCTCCAGGGTTAATGGTAAGTAATATATAATATATATTATATATATATATATATATATATATATATATATATATATATATATATATATATATATATATATATATATATATATATATATATATATATATATATATATATATATATATATATATATATATATATCTATTTTTTTTTTTTTTTTTTTTTTTTTTTTTTTTTTTTTTTTTTTTTTTTTTTTTTTTTTTTTTTTTTTTTATAAATAAATAAAATAAAATACAATAAATAAATTATACAAAATAATTTGTAAAAAAATAAAAATAAAAAATAAATAAAGTAAAATTCGAACCTCAGAGGCATTGCCCCTATTCCAGAAGGGGTGATTTCTAGGACGCTTCTTTCCCCAGGTCCATTGAAGGCTCGAACCAACATCTTTAAGATAATCTAAAGAAGAACATGAGATGAACATAAAAGTGATTTATTTAAAATTATTAAAACATGTGAACCCAACATAAAGATGCTTTAATTATATTTATTAAATATGTATTGAATATTAAATTGATTTATTTAAAATTATTAAACATGTATTGATTATAAAGTTGTCTTAATTTAATGTGTAGAACATGAAGATGGTTTAATTAAATGTATAAAACATGAAG
>SEYY01002744.1:52500-60000 GCA_009176605.1 Armadillidium nasatum
TAGTGAGAAGAGTGTCACAATTCCAGATAAGTTATACTTCGGAAGAACCTGTTAATGTTTTATTAGGAATTAAAAATGCATTATTATTATTTGGCATTGCGAAAGCTAATTTAAATAATACTGTTTCGAACCTAACAAAATAACGTTTTGCTCTAATACGCTTATGCTCTAGCATAAAGTATGGCAAACAACGTTTAACTTTTTTCCACATATTTTTTTAAATAGTTTTGTGGAACTTCAAATCCTAAAATGATAAATTTCGAGTTGTGACATTCTTACAAACCGATATGAAGTTATAAAAGAATATTCTAGGACACTTTATAACTATTTCCTTTTTTTTCGAACACTTCGCTTCTGCTGAGCAAATTGTATTTTCCATAGATGTATAATTCATCAGTATAATGATAAGACAATTTTAACCTTTTGAAAGATGAATAAAAATATACATATATAGTAAAGGAATTCACATTTGATATTTTTCTCATAACTAAAATAGATATTTTGGGCTAACCATGCTTTGGTAGGATGTAATGGTACCTGTTGTTAACAGTTAAAATAATACTCTTATATAATTAATAAAAATGATGACTACATTTAAATGTATAATGTATAATACTAAAGAAATTCACATTTGACATTTTTCCATAACTAAAATAGATATTTTGGGCTAACCATGCTTTGGTAGGATGTAATGGTACCTATTGTTAACAGTTAAAATAATACTCTTATATAATTAATAAAAATGATAACTACATTTAAATGTATAATACTTTTACAACTTGCAATATTATAATAACCTTATTCATAATTATATATTAAAAAAAAAAAAATTAGAAAGAAATTATTTCTAAAAATTTTTAGGTTCAGTTGACATTCAGAACAATGGTAAACATAAAAATCTGGAAACATACTCACTAAAAATTTATATTTGGCTACTCCTTTGTTGGGGGTTATAAAAATCTGGCAACAACAAAATCTAAGAAACCTCCATTTGGTGGGAGTGAAAATAATGAAATATACTGTTTTTTAATGATGATTTTTAATTGCACTCAAACACACACACACACACACACACACACACACACACACATATATATATATATATATATATATATATATATATATATATATATATATATATATATATATATATATATATATATATATATATATATATATATATATATATTATATATATATATATATATATATAATATTATATATATATATGGCTACGTAGATCAGAGCTCGATCGAGCACTCGCAAGGCAAGCGAGAGGTCCAGGGTTCGAGGCCTGGTCGGAGTAGAGAAATTTGGGCAGTTCTCTTTTGCACTTAGCCTCACCCAATTATGCTCAATAAGTGCACCAGCGGAAAGCTTACTGCAGGTGGAATTAAAATTGGCATCCGTAATAGGTCGGGCCAGCCAGCGGATGTTTGCCATCGGTCCGTGAATACCTTGGTTCATCCTCGAATGAACCTATTGACGGGGCTAATAACCCTAATATATATATATATATATATATATATATATATATATATATATATATATATATATATATATATATATATATATATATATATATATATATATATATATATATATATATATATATATATATATATATATATATAAATAGTGTGTGTGTGTGTGTGTGTATGTGTGTGTAAATAAATGTTTTAACACTTAATTGTAATATTTATTTCGTTATTTGAAGTGCCTGTCAAATGCCAAATGGTTTATTTATTGTTGACCAAAGTTTTCTAAACCACCAGCAAAAAAACTGCCAAATATGAATTTTTAGAAACTTTTTTTTTTTTTTTTTTTTTTTTTTTTTTTTTTTTTTTTTTTTTTTAGGATACTTTATAAATTTTTAATTTTCTTTTTACTTTTCCGTTGAATAGGAATTTTTTTTTAATTATTATAATTAATTAATATTTTTTTTTTTTTTTTTTATTTTTTAATATTTATTTTAAGTTTTTTTTTTTTAAAAAAATATTTATATTTATATATATAATATTATTATATATTATTAATATTTATTTATTAATATTTAATATTTCTAATTAAACATAAAAAAAAAAAAAAAAATATATTGAAAAAAAATGTAATGAAAAATAAATAAATAATAAAAAAATTATTAAATAAATAAATAAAAATTATTTAAAAAACACGTTAAATGATTTCTAAATTAATTATCTTATTTAAATTTAAATTTTTAATCCTTAAATTTAAAGTTCTTCAATAAAAATGTATTAATTTAAATATAGATGTCAAGAATATAATTAAAAATAATTTTACTATTTTGAACAATATTACAATTTTTATTTCATAAATAATAAATTTATTTTTTTTATTAGTATTTTTTTTTATTCATTCTTTTTATTTATCTTTTTAGTTTTATTATCATTTTTATGAATTTATTGAATTGTTTGTTTAGCAGTCAATAAATGAATAGTGGTTCGTCTTCAAATATATATATATATATATATATATATATATATATATATATATATATATATATATATATATATATATATATATATATATATATATATATATATATATATATATATATATATATATATATATATATATATATATATATATATATATATATATATATATATATATATATATATATATATATATATATATATATATATATATATATATATATATATATATATATATATATATATATATATATATATATATATATATATATATATATATATATATATATATTTATATATATATATATATATATATATATATATATATATATATATATATATATATATATATATATATATATATATATATATATATATATATATATATATATATATATATATATATATATATATATATATATATATATATATATATATATATATATATATATATATATATATATATATATATATATATATATAGAAGGGTTCAAAATTTCTCAAATTGTTCTTTGCCTCTCAAGGGCTTAAGCTGTTTATAGAAAAAGATGTGCATTTATTTACCTGTACATAAGAAAAAGATGTGCATTTATTTAGTTGGAAAAGATGTGCATTTACATACATAAGAAAAAGATGTGCATTTATTTAGTTGTACACGAAACTTTGTTTACATAGTCCAGATGGACGTAACAATTTCGCCACGTTTAATTGAAGACTCAAACAATGAAATAAAGCAATTTTTATTCATGAGAGACGCCTCTACAATTTGGACTCAATCTCCGATTTAAGCAAAAATTTACATTTTTTTTTACCTTTTCTAAACTTTATATTTTTTAGAAATATTCTAAACTTAATTTTTTGCTTTAAGTTTAATTTGGTTTATTTAAAAAAAAAAAAAAATGAAGTAATTTGGATTTTATTTTTTAAATTCTTGTTAATAAGAATAATTTTAACATTTTAAGAAGGAAATTTTTTTTTTTTTTTTTTAAAGAGAATTTTGTTTTTATTTTGGAGTAAAAAATTTGCAGTTGAAGTACTTTAGCAGACGACATAATCAAAAGTTTTGAAACACAAAATTGGCAATATTGTTTTTTTTTTTTTTTGCAACTTTAAAAGTAATAAAAATAAATTGAATTTAAAAATTAATGTTTATTAAAAATAATACATAAATAATATTTAACGTTTAATAAAAGTAATACAAAATATAAAATAATATATTCCATTTTTTTTATATTAATGAAAAAAGATAAAAGTGAACAGGGGTTTAATCATGAATGGTGAAACTTTTGGAAATGAAAACATTCAAACATGGCTATCGTTTCAGTTATAAGATAATCCGGAATTGATTCCGACTTGATCCGGTATCCAGTTGTGACTTAATTTCCGGATTTGATTCTGGCTTCATTCGGGATCCAGTTTTGACTTAATTTCCGGATTTAATTCCGGCTTGATTAGGGATCCAGTTCTAACTTAATTTCCGGATTTGAATTCCGGCTTGATTAGGGATTCAGTTCTAACTTAATTTCCGGATTTGATTTCGGTTTTGGTTCTGACTTAATTTCCGGATTTGATTCCGGCTTTGGATCTGGATCCTGTTCTGACTTAATTTCCGGATTTGATTCCGGCTTTGGATCTGGATCCTGTTCTGACTTAATTTCCGGATTTGATTCCGGCTTTGGATCTGGATCCTGTTCTGACTTAATTTCCGGATTTGATTCCGGCTTTGGATCCGGCTGGATCCTGTTCTGACTTAATTTCCGGATTTGATTCCGGCTTTGGATCTGGATCCTGTTCTGACTTAATTTCCGGATTTGATTCCGGCTTTGGATCTGGATCCTGTTCTGACTTAATTTCCGGATTTGATTCCGGCTTTGGTTCTGGATCTGGATCTGGATCCTTTATTTGATTCCGTTTTCTTTTCTATTCCTTTGGATCTGGATCCTTTCTGAATTTAATTTCCGGATTTGATTCCGGCTTTGGATCTGGATCCGGTTCTGACTTAATTTCCAGATTTGATTCCGTCTTTGGTTCTGGATCCGGTTCTGACTTTGAATTTCCGGATTTGATTCCTTTGAGTTTTTTAATGGACTAATTAAATTTCCGTTCTTCTCTTTCACTTTGACTTTTATTCATTTGATTTTTGGATCTTTCTGACTTAATTTCCGGATGGGGTGACTTTTCTTCAGCTATTGAGTGGTTTCGTCAGGGTTCCTACTCATTTACTTTTTCATTAATGACTTCTCAATTTCATCTAACCCTTTTTTGTATGCCGGCGACTCAACCCTCATTTTTCTATTCATTTCAAAGCTGCCTCAACTTTTGCATCTAGAGTTGTTACTTCTCGTCTTCATCTTTCCGATTCCATTTTGCTGACTGGATAGATTTCCAGTGGGGTCTTTAACCTTGTGAAATTCAACTCTTTAAAAATTTCTTGAAATCTCCCTCTCAAAGACACCTAATTTTTATTTTTTTCTGGTTCTCCCATCTCTCCTGTTGACAATAAACATCCTTGACTTTCACATAAACAAAAAAATGTCTTGGAAACCTCACGTCACAATGGTTGTTGGGCTCCCTCAAAGAAACATTGAATTCTGTTTACTGTGCGAGAATTTTTTACCTCTTTGCAGTTACTCCAATTATACAAGGGCCTCATCCGCCCTGGTATGGAGTACTGCTCTCATATCTGGGGTGACTCAGGTTTCACCCGTCTTTTCATAGGTTGACAAGGTTTAATAAACTCTCCCCTACTTTTATACTCTCTTTACCTCTGTATTTGCACGTGACTTTGGCACTAATGTCTTTTCTATAGGTCTTTTATTGGCAGGTGCTCGAGGGAATTTGACCTCTTGTATTCCTCTGCCATTTACGCTTTGTCCTCGTTGCACAAGGGGTGCAATGTTTTCTGCACCAATTTTGTGTGGACAGTTGAGAAACTCCGGGCTTGCTCTTTTTTGGTGCCTCCTTCTTTCCAGCCACCTCTGTTTTGTGGAATTCTCTCCTATCTTCTGTGTTTCCTATCGAATTTAATCTCAATTACTCTAAAGCCACGCCTGTGCTCACCTAAGAAATTTGCTTTATGCGGGACTTGTAAGGTTTTTCTTATTCTCTTATTGATCTAACACACCCTACCCTGCCTGTGAGCGATGATCTGCATCCGCGGATATTAAAAATTTGACATCAGATACATCACTAATATATATAAATCGCAATCACACGCATTTTCACATTCACACTCACACACATTCACACATTCACACATTCACACTAACTCTCATTCTCACTCTCTCTCTCATTCACATATTCACACTCACACTCACACACATTCACACAAACTCGTACTCTCACTCTCACTCTCTCTCTCTCTCACGCACACACTCACACACATATTCATACTCACACATACATACACGAGTTCAGGCGGGTTCAAATCAAAAAAGGACAAAAGATAAGCATCAAGTCTTCATGTGAAGAATAAAGATCTTCAGACATCTTCGTAACAAAAGACGCAATTCCTCCTTCAGAAGATCGCTCCGGAAGTTCAATCTGAAATTTATGCAAATTTTCTTTTTCTTTATAAATATATTTTTAGTCTTCTTTTTTATTCTTTTTTATGTGGAAATTTAATCTTATTCTTTATATTTATTTTACATTACTTGATCTATTATTTTATCTTCATTAATTTTATTCTTAAGTAAGTTATAATTTTTTTAATCTAATTATCTTTCATATTTTCTTTTTCATATTTTCTTATCATCTTTCTTTACTTGTGTTTTCTTTATCTCTTCTTGATTTGTTCACTTTCTATCTTTCTTCCTTTATCTTTTATTATTATATCACTTCTTATCATCTTTCATTTGATTGTCTTTGCGTTATCATCATTTTGATACTTTATCATCTTTTATCATCTTTCTTGGCTTGCATTTGCTTTATCTCTTCTTGATTTGTCCATTTTCTATCTTTCTTTCTTCATCTTTTACTATTATATCTCTTCTTTTCATCTTTCTTTTAATTGTCTTTGTGTTATCATCTTTTTGATACTTTATTATCTCCGCGTATCTTTCCTTTCGTCTTTTATTATAATTTTTTTTTCTCATCTTTCTTATTTCTTTCTATGTCTTTGTGTTATCATCTTTTTGATACTTTATTATCTCTATCTTTCCTTGTCTTTTTTAATTTTTTTCTATCTTTCTTATGCTTCTCATCCTTCTTTAATTATAAAATCTTTCCCCAATTATCTTTTATCATTTTTATTCTCAATTTTTTATTTTCTTCTTTATCATTTTTACAATATCTTTCTTTATCATCTTTCTTTTATTGTTTTTAATTTGTCCATTTTCTCTTTCTTATACCGTCTTAAATTACGATATCTTTCTTAATTATTTTTTTCCTTCATTGTAAATGTTTCATCTTTCTCTGTTTTTCATTTATTAAATATATCTTTCTTTATAATTTTTTTTCTTTTAATGTTTTTTTTTACTTTGTCAGTTTTCTATCTTTTTATTCCGTCTTAAATTGCGATATCTTTCTTAACTGTTTTTTTTTTTCATTTTTTTTTTTTTTTTTTTTTTTTTTTTTTTTTTTTTTTTTTTTTTTTTTTTTTTTTTTTTTTTTTTTTTTTTATTTTTTTTTTAAATTTTTTAATTTTGTCCAATCTTTCTTACTCCATCTTAAATTACAATATCTTTCTTAATTTTTTTTTTCCTTTGTCTTTTCTTTGTCAATTTTCCACTTTCTCCATTACTCAATTATTGCAATATCTTTCCTTATAATCTTTCTTTCATTGTTCTTAATTTGTCCATTTTTTTCCATCTCTCCCATCTTCTTTTATTACAATGTCTCTTTCCATCATATTCCTTTAACCGTCATTTCTTTATACCTTTCCTAATTTTGTAAATATTTCAAAAATTCTCTCTTCATGTCTTATCTTTCTCATTTTCAGTGTTAAGAAATATTATGCTTAAATCAAATGTCTAATTCGATCACACGAACACAAAACAGACTTTGTTCCAAGTTCGTGAACTAAATTATTACCATGTCGGTCGTC
>SEYY01002744.1:65000-66724 GCA_009176605.1 Armadillidium nasatum
AAATGCAAGACAGAAGTGATTTTCTCTGGCACGGAGATGTACACTACCGTGGCTCAAACGGTTTTATCTCCTTGAGGGCGCCGGTAATCCTAGGTATATACTACCTAAAAAGTTCTCTCCTCGAGGAATGCCCGTGAGATTGATTTAAAAAAAAAAAAAAAAAAAAAAAAAAAAAAAACTTTGGAAGATTGATTTAACTTTGTTCTTGCTATTTGCAACTGGGACACTGCCTTCAGGAAATTCCTACGTCTTGAAACCCCCATCAGAAACTCATTCTTCATATATTTCATCCATAAATCAATGAAAATATAATCCTGTGAACTTAAAGACTATTTTATCTGCAAAAAATGTTTGAATAAAATTTTCTTTCGTACATTTTACTTGCACTCTTTCTGACATTTTATAAAAAAAATATGTACTCTTAATTTGCTTCTTCCTCGTTTCCTTCTTTAGTTATTTCGACTGTAAGATATAAGAAGAATTTTTTTTTAACCTTCTGTTATTGCAGATTTGGTCAGACTTTAGTCTCTAGTTTAGACGAATCTGGAGGTATTTATTCTTCTTCAAGTATTGTCGATTTATTTATACCTAACTTTGTCATTTCTCTACCGAAGTTAGTTTTGGTTATTCTCTCCTTAATACAAAGGTAGCGTACTGTCTTGACATCACCTCCTGCGTTTCTTACGAGCTTTGCGAGCTTATAGATAGATAGAGCTTACCTCCTGCTTACGAGCTTTGCAGCCATTGCAAAAGAGAGGAACCACTCTCGACCATCTAACTACCATCCTATGTTTTTAACCTTTGTTCTTTTCAAAGTTTTCTATCGTTCCTTAACAGGAAGGTTTGAGAACATCTTAATTATTCTAATCTTATCAGTATTCCAATCGGACTTCCTTAAAAATTCACTTCTAACAGGAAGGTTAAATCTTAATTAAAACTAATCAGTATTAAATAAAATTCAATTCTATACATTAAAAAAGAACAATGTTATAGATAGATAATATTAAATAAATATTTAAAACTGAGATTAAAAATCCTTTCCATTTTATTCAGACTGTCTTACAAACTTTTGATTTTATCAAATAAAATACGAAATTATGTCTAAACTATATGAAATAATCTTTAAAAATTTGTCCAATAAGAGTTTGTACAAGATTAATAAATAAATTAAAAAATTAGATTAATAAATAAATTATATTTCAAAGTAGCCTGTAAAAAGGTTCTGGAATTGTAGTAGATGTATTTGAAAATTTAATAATAACACTATACAGTTCCAATTCTTGACAAGCCTTGACATTTAAAGAATTGTCAAGATTTGTCAAGATTTGTCAACTTTATATTAGTTTATATCATAAATTTATTTATATTTGTCAACTTTATATTAGTTTATATCATAAATTTATTTATAAAATACTAGAATATCTTGCCAAACACTTAAGTTCTTTTAGATCATATAAAATTTAAGACTAAATATTGTAAAGATATCTTCAAGATTTTAATTTAAAATTTGATAGAAAAAAATAACTTTCTTTTAATTTTTCAAAAAAAATATCTTAACAGAACATAAACTCTCTCCTTGCGGTCTGCTTAAAATGTTTAATCTACTACACTGATAAAACCAACTCTTTCTTTACATTGCAAAAATTGTCCTAACGAAATCGTTGGGACAAGTGGAAAAAATGTCACAACAAATATTTTTCAGTTATTTTCTTATTAGAAAATAA